>CM059226.1:22864107-23171607 GCA_030347435.1 Clarias fuscus | reverse complement strand
TGAGAGGAGACAATATTCTACAAAAATGCACAACTTGTCATCTCACTGTAAAACACAAACATGTTATCTCACTCTGTACTAAAGATTTAGCCCTGACTCTCACACGGCGCTGACACTGGAGGCTCCTTCCATCAGCGTTAAATTCAACATATTGGTGACCGTTGTTACAACCCGCAACATGTTGGTCGCATAACCTTGAGTTAGTTATGATGTGTGAATCTGTTGAGTGAATCTGTTGATGTAACTTTGAATGAAAGCTGCTGATGTAGAATATTCGTGAACAACTTCTGACCAATCAGAATCCAGAATTCAATAGCACTGTCGTATAAATCTACTTTTAAATGTGGACCAAAACACAGAGACAACAGAGATATTAGTTTGTACCGTTGTCATATTTCTCATTTAAGGTCATGTAAATATGATTAACATTTGGCCAGAACATGGTATTGGTGTCTTTTCAGGTAGGATCATATAACACCATTTTTTTTTTTTTTTAAGGTTTTCTGGAATCAAAATGTCAAAAATATGCAGCAAAGAGGATATTTGGGTAAATGTCAGTAAGCCTCATCTTTAGCAGATGCTTTTGGTAACCATCAACAAGCTTCACTGTTGATAAGAGCTTTCTCTTGGTAATATCATTCATTAGCATTGAATTAGTTTCCACTGGTATGCTGATGACGCACAGTTATGAAGGAAAGTTTGAAGGATATTAGACCCTGGATGCTAATGAACTTTTACTTAATGCTTCTTATCTCCGGATCCATGTTACATTTTTTGTCCATATGCATATTTTGTAAATATATATATATATTTTTTCAGATAAAAACAAACACATTTGCTAAATACAATTTCATGCCCTTTTATGTCTGTAGTGTCTGTAACCTTTTTTTTTTAAATGGAATCTTGCAGTGATCTTAACTGTCATTCCGATTCAACTTTGCCAATTTAGATAAAATTCAAATGAAAAAACTTGAAAAAGAATATTATTCTAAAATGCAAAATCGTTAAGATATCGGCAACATGAATTTGACACGGTTACAGACACTACAGATTTTTTGCTTTTGTCTCTTTTTTTTTTTTGTCTTTTACCAAAATAACAATTTAAAAGCAAGTTTTTTTTTTGCAGGTCATATGCTTCTAGAAGCTTACACCAAATTTAGTATTAATACTCATGAAGAAATATGAGCAATTTGCATTTTACATGATTGTTATATGAAGCAAGACAGCATAACACCATTTTTGCGGGACACATTTTTTCAAATTCGGCTGAACTTTTAGGTAAGCAAGATTGGTCACTTCCATGTTACATAAACTTCAGAAGTAGCTTATTTGGCGCACACAGTTTCTGTATTATATGTATACTTTGGAAAAAAAATTTTATAAATCAGCTGATACTGTGTTTTAGCTGCTGTCTTCTTTATAATATTCTTAGAAAATACATTTTCTACTCAGTGTGTGTGATCAGTGAGTGTCTTCTAGGGTGACGGAGGAGAATGTGGAGCTCCTGGATCAAAAGGAAATAAGGTATAACCACACGATAGACCTTCATTAATGATGATTATATATTTAATTAGTACTGAGTACTGAGATGAAATATTGTACTCCCAGGGTGTTGAAGGACCTCCAGGACCAAGAGGAGTTGCAGGAATGGAGGTAAAAATTAAATAATCATCGTTTAGACCATGTTCATCCCACTGTTTTTTTTTTTTTTTTTTTCCCAATCTAAACGATATATAATATTATTGCTCTTATAGACTCAGAACGAAACCATAGAAGTAGTAATGGTGCTTGTTCTCCACGTTGCACTTGTGGAATGTGAGCAGAGGATTTCTGGTAATCCTGGACTCAATGAGCACGTTAACACAGTGAATGTACTGTAGACATGCAGGATTTTTTTTTTTTTTAGACTTTGTTCTCAAAGATTAAAATGAGGACAGAGAAATGTAGGCATGTCCTGCTATGTGCATGGAGGAACGACTACATACTGTACAGGAAGCTCCAAAAATGAGAGCGTGATTTAATATCTTTTCATTTATGTTACATTAAGTAGTATAGATTATCCTTGATATACACTGTGAACGGTGTGATTTACAGTAGTATTGGTATGTGTTAGCGTTGCATAGCTATTAAAAATAAACTAGTAACAAAATGTTGGAATTGTTTTTTTGTTTTTTTAGCTACTTAAGGGACAAAGGAGGAAAAAAGCAAAGACAGAAAGAAAAAAAGAAAAAATATACTCAAGATCTCATAATTTTGGCTTATTATCTCATAATTGTATAAGTTTATGCTTTATGATGATCAATTGCAATTATGAGATATTTAAAATCAAGATCTTATAATTATGAGTTAGTAAGTTCTGTTTTTTTTTTCATCTTTTGTGAATGCAGTGTGCTTCTGTAGAGATGATAAGATTCATTTAACTGAATAATAAAAAACGAAGAAAGTGTTGTGCTTTTATAGGAAAATAATCAACAGTGTAGCAGTAATACTGTACATATTCGCAAAGTATAAATTGAATCTCTGTGTTTTTTGTCTGTCTTTGATTCAGGGCCCCCCAGGGCCACCAGGGGATGAAGGACCTGAAGGACTAGAAGGCCCCAAAGTAAGAACAGTCTACTGAAATTGTTCTCAGAAGTGAGAATGATAAATTTTTGTTACGCAACATGTGACACATTCAGGCATTATTTCTCATACATGGTGTTTTTTTTTTTCTGTGGATTTTCTGCGGCTGACATTTGAAGGGGGCTTCCCTCGAAAATAAAATGTGTGGGAAAGCACCATTACACAAAGAGCGCTTTGAGAGTATTACATACTATATTCAGAACTAAGTGTAAATGAAAGATAGCATTATCCTCAATAAAAGACAATAAAGTACATTGCTAGACAGTCCATGGCATGCGACCCGTTTGAGCCACAATAAGAGCAAAACAGAAGAAACATGATGGTTTTCAGGCTGGCATTTGTTGCTATATATAGACATTTTTATGTGTGTGTGTTTTTTTTTTTTTTCATGATATGCATACTAGCATCTAGCTAATATTAGCAATCAGTGGCAGGTTTAGCAAACATCAGCAACCTCTTTGAATTCAGTCTTTACACATAATGAAGTGCATCAATCAAGAGCATGTTTCCAAAGTCCAGGCAAAAAACGTTAAGTGTCTAAGTGTCTAAACTGCAAAACTAGTAAACCTCAACAGCGGCTCATTCATTTGCATGTCATAATGTTTAATCTGCATGTAGGGAGATCGTGGACCTCCTGGTGCGACCGGACCTCGAGGGGATATAGGCGTTGGCTTTCCCGGACAAAAGGTGAAGCGATGATATTTATTGTACGCGTTAAATGTCAGAAATTTATATTTAGATTCACCTTATAAGTAAATAATCCTAACAATTACAAAAAAAACATGGTTTTGATTAGAATCAAGACTTGGCAAGGAAATATGCTAATGTAGCATCAAAAATTGTAAGATATTTATCAAAATCTATTTAAAGTCTGTTGAGAGCACGAATGACGAGGAACAATGTGGGAAGTGGTTCAATGCATCTGAATTTTGAAAACTATTGCTTTAAAAGTGACATTTTTTTACTGTCTGAATGTCATATTTAGAGATGATCTCGGGTTCTAGTTCTAGCCTTTTTCTTACGCTGCACCTACAGTATGTATAAGGCAATATATTCGTTTAATTTTGGCTTGTTGAAAATCTTTGTGCATCATTATCTGCTACTAGTGTTTAATTTATTATTATGGCTATGCAATGGTTCTAGGGGGACAAGGGAAACCAGGGAACACCAGGTCCTGTAGGTCTAGTCGGAAGAGGTGAACCTGGCCAACTTGTAAGTGGGTACAGACAAAAATGTGTTGAAATGTCTTAGTATGTCATATCACTAATACTGCAGTAATGACTGTAGGGACCACCAGGACCTCCAGGGCTTCGAGGGGTTCCTGGTTTTCCAGGAGAGGGTCTAGTAGGGCCAAAGGTGAGTGACTTATATACAAAGAAGTTTCCATTCTACCACAACACACAGTGCTATGTTTTATTTATTACTCCAGCTAACCAAACTTAGCATACTGTACACAGCTTAGCAAAGTTAAATGAAACTCTACCCCGGTTTGTATCTCAGGGGGATCGAGGTTATAACGGTTCTACCGGATCACGTGGACCACCAGGATTTGGCATCAAGGGTGAAAAGGTATAACACATAACAGCAATTATAGGTTCTTTAATGATGAACCTAATAATGAATCATTGTTGAATGTTATTTCTTTGTGCATCCCACAGGGTAATGTTGGACCTGTTGGCCATCCTGGTCCCATAGGGACTCCTGGATTGGGAATTCAAGGAGAAAAGGTTTCAAACAATAATATAATGTGTAATAAGAATTCTTCCACACAACTGCTTTCCTGGCCTTAGATCAAGTGATGAAAAAATTAATTGACAGTATCTATTCAATTTTCTGCCTTGTTTTGTCTTTATGCCAAAACTACTGCACAACATAACACATATAGGGAACACAGGGCCCCATAGGTCCTCCTGGTCCCAGAGGTATCCCCGGGATAAGCATTCCTGGTGACAAGGTGAGCAAAATGTTCATTTAACTGTAGTGCGACATGGAAAAAGTGCAGTTCTTGATGGAAACATGAGATGTTTCTGTTTTTGTCGCAGGGAGACCATGGCCTCCCGGGAGAACGTGGACTACCAGGACCAAACGGTGTCGGAGAGCCAGGAGCCAAGGTGAGACAGAAACAAGACCGAAGTCTTTGTTTGATTTTAATTATTTAGAGACCCCTATCTCAAACCTGTGGCCATGAACATCTGATTACTTGCACAGTCAAACATGTAGAATAAGACTTATTAAATATGTACTGCTACATCCTACTGCATTTCCAGTAGGTTGGTGGCTTAATTTTGTTGGTCAATTTAATGTGCCACAGTTTTTATGCTGGTCCTTGCTGATGCAGCAATCCAATTTATGTTTGGGGATTTGGGGGAACTGGCTGGCAATCTAACCCAGGCTTTCTACATGGCAAGTGAGAAGCCTAACTGAGCCACAAATGCCCATCTAGTGATCTAATGTACTATAAATTATTTGATTTGCCCTATAGTCAGGAGATCACTAAGGTGATTCCTAACAATGCCTCCGTCATCATTGGACAGGAAGAGAGCATCCAAGAGAGCAAAATTGTCAGTGATCTCTGGATATGAGGGGGCAAAAGTTCTCTACCCTGTCACTCACACTTATGTTCGTCAATTATTGACACCTGTGAGTTCATGCATGTGGAAGTGAGAAGAATGTGTGATGCTGTATATAGACTATCTTGAAAAGATGTTGTTGCCTTGGAGGCCACTTGTGTTAGCTCTCTTATGCGTAGCTGTCTTGTAACAAGAGAGAGCTGTTTCTGTCTCTGCTGTAGGGTGAGCCTGGCTTTCAAGGTGTCCCAGGAGAACCAGGTGCTCCAGGAGAGGACGGAACCAGAGGACCAAAGGTTTGCATGATCACATACATTTTCGATCAAGTCAAATCTGCTTTGGAATACATTTGGCTATATATTATCTTCTCAATATAGGGTGACACTGGTGTTCCTGGCCCTAGAGGACTTGAGGGACCACCTGGCAAAGGACTACATGGAGATAAGGTTTATGTGTCCTGATGTCTTAATTATTTAGCAGTTTCAGTAGGCATATTAACAGAGGACAATGTATTGCAATGATACGTGCTATATTCTTTAAGGGAGAGCGAGGAGAAAGAGGAGCAAGAGGACAACCGGGAATCATGGGACCTGTAGGTCCAGTGGGGACCAAGGTATTAAAAAGAAGAAACATAGTTATTTAGACTTGTTATACCTTATATACCACATATATTTTTTTATGATTAGTCAAGGAAACTGTCATTCTTTTAAATAATATTCTAGGTTTTATGGTAAGGTCCTGATAAAAAAAAGAAAGAAAACAAAAACCAGATCAACTTGTGGAGTCATGTGACATTCAATGTGGAGTCATGTGACATTCAATATCATCCACTTCAAAGCTGTTCTAAATGAAATGATGATGTAGTTTGTTTAATTGCTACTCTACATTTTAAAAGTCAAATCAGATTGTGTCTTATATCTGGTCTATTCTGTAGGGAGAACCGGGAAATCAGGGGCTTCCTGGGATAATTGGACCTCCAGGAAGGGGAATGCCGGGCATTAAGGTAATTAAGATTTGCGATTTATGGTTGAATCTCAAAATTTCTGTGAGAGATACATTTAATCAGTTTATTTAATCAAGCAGATGTAGAGATGCATGTATTGCTGAACAATCTCTGATTATGGTATTTTATTCTGACTGTATTAACCTTAGGGGGATCCTGGACCACCTGGAGTTCCAGGACTGGTTGGAGAAACAGGAATAGGGATCCCTGGGCCAAAGGTCAAAACTTAAGCATAGACTATTACTCTATATAGTAGCATCAAACCCATTAGCAATGCTTAAGGTAGCTCCAGTTGTTACGCTTGCAACTAAAACAAGATTAAAAATGAATACTGTAGGTTCTAGCTGAGACTAAAGAGGTTTTTTCCCCCAAATGCGTAAAACCATAACTAAATATTTAGGAAATGTTGTATCTTAAATATATCCAGTATATATTGCGACAAATTATTATTACTAATAGTAGTAAATATTTGCTCTAAAACACTTAATACAGTTAGCTTCTCAGATAGCTTAATAAATGATCTTACTATGCATATACACACGTGGACAAAATTGTTGGTACCCTTCGGCCAATGAAAGAAAAACTCACAATGGTCACATAAATAACTTTAATCTGATAAAAGTAATAAGTTAAAAAAATTCTATGAATGTTAACCAATGAAAGTCAGACATTGCTTTTCAACCATGCTTCAACAGAATTATTAAAAAAAATAAACTCATGGAACAGGCCTGGACAAAAATGATGGTACCCCTAGAAAATACTGAAAATAATGTGACCAAAGGGACATGTTAATTCAAGGTGTGTCCATTAATTAGCATCATAGGTGTCTACAATCTTGTAATCAGTCAGTGGGCCTATATATAGGGCTCCAGGTAGTCACTGTGTTGTTTGGTGACATGGTCTGTATCACACTCAACATGGACCAGAGGAAGCAAAGGAAAGAGTTGTCTCAGGAGAGTCGAAAGAAAATTATAGACAAGCATGTTAAAGGTAAAGGCTATAAGACCATCTCCAAGCAGCTAGATGTTCCTGTGACTACAGTTGCACATATTATTCAGAAATTTAAGATCCATGGGACTGTAGCCAACCTCCCTGGACGTGGCCGCAGGAGGAAAATTGATGACAAATCAAAGAGACGGATAATCCGAATGGTAACAAAAGAGCCCAGAAAGACTTCTAAAGGGATCCAAGGTGAAGTTCATGCTCAAGGAACATCAGTGTCAGATCGCACCATCCGTCGTTGTTTGAGCCAAAGTGGACTACATGGGAGACGACCAAGGAGGACGCCATTGTTGAAAACAAATCATAAAAAAGCCAGACTGGAATATGCCAAACTATGTTGACAAGCCACAAAGCTTCTGGGAGAATGTCCTATGGACAGATGAGACAAAAATGGAACTTTTTGCCAAGGCAAATCAGCTCTATGTTCACAGATGGAAAAATGAAGCATATCAAGAAAAGAACACTGTCCCTACTGTGAGACATGGAGGAGGCTCTGTTATGTTCTGGGGCTGCTTTGCTGCATCTGGCACAGGGTGTCTTGAATCTGTGCAGGGTACAATGAAATCTCAAGACTATCAAGGGATTCTAGAGAGAAATGTGCAGGCCAGTGTCAGAAAGCTGGGACTCAGTCGCAGGTCATGGGTCTTGCAACAGGACAATGACCCAAAACACAGCTAAAAACACCCAAGAATGGCTAAGAGGAAAACATTGGACTATTCTAAAGTGGCCTTCTATGAGCCCTGACCTCAATACTATTGAGCATCTTTGGAAGAAGCTGAAACATGCTGTCTGGAAAAGGCACCCTTCAAACCGGAAACAACTGGAGCAGCTTGCTCATGAGGAGTGGGCCAAAATACCTGCAGAGAGGTGCAGAAGTCTCATTGACAGTTACAGGAATCGTTTGATTGCAGTGATTGCCTCAAAAGGTTGTGCAACAAACTATTAAGTTAGGGGTACCATAATTTTTGTCCAGACCTGTTCCATGATTTCATTTTCTTTTATAATTCCGTTGAAGCATGGTTGAAAAGCAATGTCTGACTTTCATTGGTTAACATTCATAGAATTCTTATTTATTATTACTTTTGTCAGATTAAAGTTATTTCTGTGACCATTGTGAGTTTTTCTTTCATTGACCAAAGGGTACCAACAATTTTGTCCACGTGTGTAAAGTAGTATAATCTGATATTCAACATTCAGCATCTTTATGGGCAAAAAAAAGTCACAACATCTAAGCAGATTGCTGAAATTTCTGGACTTGGTTTAAGACCTGCCCAACACATTATTAAAACCAGATAGGACACTGCTGAACCCTCAACTTCACAGAGGTAACATGGTTGCAACAGCACCTTCAGTTTGCTAGGGAGCATAAAGATCAGACTTAGGAATGACGGAAAAAGGTCATGTGGTCTGATGAGTCCAGGCTGACCCTATTCTAGAGCGTGTGTGCATCAGGGTAAGAAGGAAAGGACATGAAGCAATGCAACCACCATGCATAGCGTCCACTGTACAAGCCTCTAGAGGCAGTTATGATCTGGGGTTGCTTCAATTGCTCAGGTCTAGGCTCAGCAACGTTATGTGGCAATAAAATGAAGTCAGCTGACGACCCGAATGTACTGAATGACCAGGTTATCACAACTAAGGAGATTCTCTTCCCTAATGGCATGGGGCATATTTCAGAAAATTGTAAAATAGTGATTCTGGGAGTATGAGGAATCATTTTCACACATGAATTGGCCTCCATATTGTGTGCCGTAATCAAAGCTAAAGGCAGTTATTAGTAAAAAATTATTAGAGATGTATACAATTCTGTATACAAGAAACCATAAAATAATTTTATATAGACATAAAACATAACTTTTTAAGTGTTTCCTTTTCCTATTATTTTATAGAATACATAACTTATATTTTTGAGATAATTTTTTTGTTGTTAGGTATTCTTAAATATAACAAGCAGCTGATATTTTAATAGCATATAATCAATATATAAACCACATGCCACTCATTACCAATAAGACTCATTTACAGAACCAAATTCAATAAATTATCCTTCCAAATTTTAAGCAAATTTGTAAGTATCAAATCTCTTGGTAATACTGTATAGAACTGATTTTTTTAAAATAAGTCGAAGTATAATGTTATTTACTAAAAATAGACATTTTTGACCTAAGAGTATATTTTTTTAAAAATGTCATTATTGTTCTCTCTCAGTATCTTAGTTTGTCTCATTTTCCTTGTTAAGGGTGAAAGAGGACTACCTGGACCTGTAGGAGCCCAAGGGCTGAAGGGAGAAGGCTATCCTGGACCACCTGTAAATATTAGTTTTATAAGCTTTATATAATCAACCAAAGATCAGTTCAGATAGTCCAGCTGTAGTATGAACAATACATCCCTTTTTTCTCCTTTATTTGTTGTCCATTGCATGATCTTTAGGGTCCTCCAGGCACCCGAGGACTACCTGGAGAGCAGGGTCCAGAGGGGACAGGCTTTCCTGGACCAAAGGTATAAATTATTTCATCCATTTCCGAGCTGTTCTTGTATTTCCGAGTTAATTCAGTTTTTATAATGTTCTGGTTCAGGGAGATCGAGGTTCTGCAGGTCCTCCAGGGCCAGTAGGACCACCAGGAATGGGACTGTTAGGCCCAAAGGTTAGTAATTCATTCTAATATAAGATTCTGATTCAGATCTTCCTCTATCTCTGTCATCTGAAAATTACCTCTAGAGGTCTGGGTTGTACCAAGGCTAATGATGTATAAGTGATAATAAGAAAATACAAGGGGTGTGCATCCTAGGAACACTTTGAATGGCCCAAACATATGGAAAAGGCTTGGAACAAGGTCAGGACTGTATAGGGGATGTGGCAAGAACTCCTAGCCGAGTTTGTGTAATATGTACAGTAAGTGGTATTGGTAAATAGAACAGTTCCCACGGACAGATGCGTCTTTTCCACAAATTGGGGATAAGTTATTCGTCGATTTTCAAGTATTAGGCACTCCACAGGAATGACTGCAATGGGCTAGAGCTGCCTTGGCTGGAATCGCCATTCATGAACATACAGCCTGCTATTAAATGTTTGCACCATTCTAATGTTTTACTGTGGTTAAGAGTCTCATCACCATACCGTGCTTGAAGTCTTCTGTAAATGTCAACTGGTTTTATGCCTTCATTCACCAGAAATTTCATCATAAGTCCGGGTTTTGCATGTTCTTCCTGTGCCTGGTGGGTTTCCTCCAGCTAGTTTGGTTTCCTTCCACAGTCCAAAGGCTGACTGGTGTTTTCAGATTGCGCTTGTGCCTGGCAATGACCTGCCAACCCCTCCAGCGTGTCCTCTGCCTTGATAGGCTACATGACCCCAGAAACAGAAATGGACCTAACCCTAGGTGTAGAAATGTATGGATTGATGGATGAATGGAACATTTTTCAGCATTTTTTTGTTGTTGTTGTTGTTCAGCAATTCACTAAAAATCTCAATGTGGTTTTGTGATCCCAAGAGAAAACAGAGCTTTCCATTTAATTTGCAGGGGTTTGTAGGTCTGCCTGGCAAACCTGGCCCACCAGGTCTCCCAGGGGAAGGAATCCAAGGCCAAAAGGCAAGATGAGCTACCAATATTCAATACAAATCATAAAACTTTATTTTGTTTATTTTGTAAAACTAGTGATTTTGAATGCAGCTACTATAATATTATGAATAAGAGATGTGATCAAGTTCTTGGTAGGCCCATACAAACTTCAATTCCATATTGTTCAGGGTGAGCCTGGATTCCAGGGATTAATGGGACCGAGAGGAGTCCCAGGAGAGGGTTTTCCTGGGCAAAAGGTAAGATAAGCTCCTATACTGTTCTCTCAGAAGGTTTGGACAGGATTGTATTGTTGGACCTTTTTGCAGGGGGACCGTGGATTTTGGGGCCAAAAAGGACACAAAGGTGACAAAGGAGGACAAGGGGAACCAGGGCAAACAGGACCAACGGTAAGAACCTTGAACGTTTGTAAATATTATTGTCTTTTTTTTTCTTCCAATCTATTTCACAAAAACAAATTACGGAGACTGGTCTCAGTACAGGCTTGAATGATATTTCAAATACATTCTTTTGCAACTTTTAAGTAATATGTTTACGTAACAGGGTATACAAGGCCAAAAAGGGGAACCCGGTCTTACTGTAAGTGAGAACAAGCCATTGGGAAGCATGTCGTTTTAGAACATTTTATTCACGTCAGATGATGGGTGTGTCTTGTGCTTAATTAAATATGTTTGTCCTGCGTTTTGTAGAGAGAAGAAGTTGTCAAATTGATTAAATCCATTTGTGGTGAGTTTTTCCATTTTACCTATTTACATGCACTTTGTAAAGGGAAATAAATGACAAATTAATTAAACTGGAGGAAGCGAACTTGGTAGCAAGCAGATTTCGAGGACTGTGGTTTGAACTCTGCTAGCTGTCAGTCCTTTGTCAGCCTCTGGGCTCTCAGTATTAGTGACTTTCTGATTGTTTGCAAATTTTTGATTTCTAATTCTGAAGGAAGAATTTCCTAGGAATTCTTAAACCTGGCATTTTTTCTTTTCCCGTGTTTTAATGTGATGGTAACATTAAATTATCAACAGATGCACAAAACAAGGCACTATTGTACACAATCTGGATCAGGTTGGTGATCTGGATTCTGAATTCTTCTCTTGGAAATACAGGGGATTTTATGCATTTGATCTTAAGATCTGTAATTTTTTTTTTTTTACATTTTAACAATCCCAGGAAAAATTCCTGTTTCAGGTTGTGGCGTGACTTGCAGATTCAACCCCTTGGAGCTGGTTTTCGTTATCGACAGCTCAGAGAGTGTGGGTCCCGACAACTTTGACATCATAAAAGATTTTGTGAGCGCCCTGATCGACCGCATTTCCGTCAAGCCAAATGTCACCCATGTTGGGATTGTGCTGTACAGCCACCTGACTACAGTGATCAGTGATCTCTCTCAACCTCTCAGTCATAACGACGTGAAATCTGCCGTACGCCGAATGCACTATATGGGAGAGGGAACCTACACGGGAAGCGCCATCCATCAGGCCAATCAGCTGTTTCTTTCGGCCCGCCCTGGAGTTCAGAAAGTGGCGGTGGTGATTACGGACGGCCAGGCAGACCAGCGGGACGTGGTTAAGCTGGAGGATGCGGTGCGAGATGCACACGCCAGCAACATCGAGATGTTCGTCATCGGTGTGGTGAATCAGAGTGAGCCGTTTTATGAGAGCTTCCAGAGAGAGCTGGAGTCCATTGCGTCTGATCCGGATGAGGAACACCTCTATGTGATTAGTGACTTCAGGACCCTCACTGGTAATGTTACCTTATTGCATTTCAGTTTTAATCCCGATGGCTCAGGTGGCTAAAGTTGTTGATTTTGAGGATCTGAGGATACTGGTTCGTTCCCCGCTGTCGGTGGGTTGCACGTACAGCCTGCATGCATTGGTGGTCCCAAGCCTGGTTTGAAAAATGGGAGGGTTGCGTCAGGAACGGCATCCGACATAAAAAAAAAACTGTGTCAAGATTTGATGGTCCGCTGTGGTGACCTCTTGGTAGGAACAGTTCACTGTAGCAAGCAATAAAGTGACAGATGACCAGTCATTTTGTATGTACTGTACCTGACACAGAGCCAGCGATTTCAGCAACAAGCAACAATTCTGCTGTAATTCTATGTAAATCCTATGGCATATTTGGTGTGACATTTCTTCGACTTTAATTCCTATCTGCATAAACAGTTTGAGGTGCAAAAACGAAAGGCAAACTTACAAGAAGAGTTTTATTTTATCCTATTATTTACAGTACAACCTCTCACTAAAATATATAGAGAGGTGATATGAAAAGAACAATCCAAGCTTTGAATGAATGTTTGTGATTGTTGGTCATGCAGAGTGAGTGAGTAATCTAATCTAATGTGAAAATTAAGATACTATCAAACAACCAGCTGATCATACAACCTGTAAAACCATCCACCCATCCATCCATCCATCCATCCACCCATCCATCCATCCATCCATCCATCCACCAATCCAGGAACCTCTGTAGTCCATCTAAGGCCCGTTGAGACCAATAGTGATTACTATTGTATTTATTCCTATTTTACAACCATGGCAGGACTTCTGGTTAACATTCTCACACACACTTTCACACACTATGGGCTACTTGGGACCGACAATTAGCCTAATCTGCATGTCTTTGGACTGTGGGAGGAAACCAGAGTACCCGGAGGAAACCCACCAAGCACGGGGAGAACATGTAAACTCGTGCGCAATTTGTGTTAGCTTTAGAAGATTATACATTTAAATCTAATACACATATGGTTTTGAGAGTTAAATGCAGTTTAAACTGCTAGATTAAATTTTCTATATAATATAACAGTGGATAATAAATGTCTGCCTCACTAACTTTTCATTTGTACAGTATTTAATGTGTTTTCTTTGATTCAGCACTGGAGAGCAAGCTGGTCGTTAAACTCTGTGAGAGCAGTGATGGCTTATTTGCTCAAACTCCCAGCCCTGATCTCCTTCCATTTTATGATGAAGCACTATCGAGGAAGACTTACATCCCGACCTTTAAAGCCAACCGCACACAGGTCGGCCATATCTGTCTATATTGCCCTTTTTTGACTAAATGTTTGTCATGATGTATAAAATGACTGGTGAAACTCAAAATAAATGTGATTCATTAATTATTATGTTTGATAGACTTGAACTTATCTCTCACAGTATGTGATGTTATTCAGTATGTCATCGGTGCAGATGTGAATCATTATGCAATGTGTCATGTGGATATAAATCATTACCTGATGTCCCATACACAATAAATGTGATTCATTAGTCTTATATGAATGATGATATGAATGATGACTCAGTGTGTCGCCGATGTAAATCATTATCCAGTGTGTCAAACAGAAATGGTTCATATGGCGTTTACAGTATATGACACGTTGAATAATGATTCGTTTCCATATGACACATTAAACAATTTTCTTTCTACATCGTAAAGCAAATATATAGCCAAAATATGCAATAATCGCATTTGAACAGTTGATATTGAGATGTATCTGCTACTTACTGTATGCTCTGTAAAGCTTCATAAAGGCTCTAATCTGAAGTGCTGTTTGTTAATTGGTGATTTCTGAGGCTGGTAACTCTAAATGAACTACTCAAGAAGTTTTGAAATTTGCACGTGATCCTAAACTTTTGAGTGGTAATGTATATAACACGATGAATGATTCATATCCATATGACACATTGAACAATGAGTCTTTTTTGATCATTTAAAATGACTCATTGTTCAACGTGTCATATAGATGCGATTCATTAGTCTTATATTATAGTATGACTCAATGTGATGCCAATCTAAATCATTATCCAGTGTGTCAAATAGAACTGATTAACATGACACGTTGAAGAATGATTTGTATCTGTACGGCGCATTAAATAATGAAGTCAAATGATGATTCACATCCATATGACACATTAATCAGTGAGTCATTTGTAATTAATGAAATGAAATGACATTTAATGCGTCACATGGATGTGAGTCATTATGTGACGTGTCTTGTAACTAGATTTACTGTTATCATGATTAACGAATTAATGAACAATGTAGTCATCTGTCTTTCTGTCTATCCATCTACTGCTGGGAAACAGGGAAAATGTCCCTGTAACGTTTTAATATCTTACAAGAATTGCCTGGAACAAAATACAATCAAATAATTTTTAAAAAATGCTTTAATCATAACTCAACATAACTACTGTATATAACATTTAGGTCAGAGATTATATTGTTATTAATGTGGTGTTATTTTGATGTGGAACAGGAAGGTGAATCAGAACAGATCTTAGACAGCACCCGAGCTCCATCCTTCAGTGGGGAGAACGAGAACAGTTTGGAAGACTCTGATTTAGGGAGACCCTTACAGAGACCGGAACCACAGGCCACCAGTAACACCACCACCACCGAGACACTAATACTGATTCAGGATACGTTTAGCAAAGGTAACTGTTACTGTTTCACATTCAGTGTAAATTTAGCTATATAATGGGCAAATAATGTGACAATAACCATAAGAATGAGCTATGAACTGAAAATGGAGACTTGGTGTTATCTCATTTTGCTGTCAAACCGTTCAAACATATAAATAGCCATCAAAAAGAAGTAATAAATACTGGGCTTATAGATATGCTCCTCTTTTTGTCTGTTCCTTTAGTAATAAGATTGAGGGTGAAAATGAAATGGCAGATGAAATATTTTTGTTTACAGACGATTCCTGCCAGCAGCCGCTCGACCCCGGGCCGTGTCGCACGTACGTGGTGAAATGGTATTACGAGCCCAAGGCCAACTCCTGCGCTCAGTTCTGGTTTGGAGGTTGCTTTGGCAACGGTAATCGCTTTGACACGGAGAGCATTTGCCGGAAATCCTGCATCATAATCTAAACCCCCGTTCTGCTGGCCACTAAGGAATAACCCGAGGAGTGTTTACTTTTATTTATTAAAGCTGAGCAGTGGAGTTTTAAAGACAGGCAGCTTTACGATGTTGAGTATTACAAATACATTCCTTATGAAGAACGTTCATATCGCTTCTGGGTTTGTGCAAATTTATGTATAAGTAGATTTACTAATGCACACGTCGACATATACAGCTGTTGATGAATTACTATGATTTTACATATGGATTACGCAATCAAGTTTAAATCACTTAGTGTTTCAATTGAACTGGGACAGAAGTAATGGCACACTACATGAGAAGTAAGTTAAAATGTATGTAACAGAACAGGTATAATATTTTACAGTAAACATTTCTCAACATCAGTACACTGTTGCATATGCTGTCTGAATACTCTTGGCCACCACTGTAAATCCTTAAAACTAGCAAAATGTGTATGTATGTATCCTCTTACAGCTTTTTAAAAAATCTATAATACTCATTTCATGCCACATATTCATGTCTCACTCTTTCCATTGTTTATCATTTGTATTACAATTCCCTTAATTATTATCCCTAAACACCATTGTAACAGTGCTTGGAATAACAATGCCCACTTGTGGCATCGGTGTGTTGAAAAATACAGCATCAGATTGGCTAAAAAACTCGTCATAATGTTTTTTCACTTCGGAGTCCTAATTCTGCTCATGTCCGCACTGACAAACTAGTTTTATAACATGTAAAGTTTTAATAATTGACATGATCCTGTCTCAAATAAAATTTGATGGACGATACTGTTAAACTTCGCTGCCTCACTCTTAATCATTAATACCATAATACCACGCACAAGGGTATTAGATTTACCTCCAGGAAACAACAGGTGCCCAAATTTGCCCCGTTGACATATAGTGGGGAATTTGGTTCATGATTAGCATGTTGCTAGCATGATGCTAACTATATTAGCATTTTGCTAATAACATGATTAGCATGTTGCTAGCATGATGCTAATATGATTAGCATGTCGCTAACCTGAGGCTAGTGTGATTAAGCTGTTGCTAGCATTCTGCTAACTATATTAGCATGTTGCTAGCAACATTATTAGAACGTCACTAACATGATGCCTGAGTGATTAGCATGTTGCTAGCATGACTCCAACGATTTGCCACGGCAAGCTCCATTCACATTTTTCAACACAGTCTGGTGTTGTTACTGTGTCTATGAGTTGTTTTTTCTTCTTCTTTTTATCTCTCTTTTTTATTTACCTACTCAATTTTGTTTATTTCATGTTTTAATCAATTTGCTTTCTGTATTGAATCCTTAACACTGATTGACGAAGTTATAAATTCAGTTCAAAGATTGCAAACAGCGGCTTGTTAGTTGTATTCATGCATTCTCTATTGCCTGGGAAGCCTTGACACTTACAGTAAATGTGGCTCCATCTCCCATCACTACATGTACATCCCGGCATATGAAACAAATAATAGTAAGAGAGAAAAACATCACTCACCTGGTATAAAGGCGTAGCCGAGGTGCTGGAGCTACCAAACAAGAAACAATAAAAACCAAAAGAGAAGCATCCGCACACTCAATCTGTGCAAATATATATCTTTTGTTTTTCTTATTCTGTTTTAATAAAAGCAAGCTTTCGGTCAGGGGATTTAATATACTGTACTAAAAAGACAGCATGAGATAGCTGAGGTTAAAAGCACCTCACTTGATTAGCCTGAATGCAAAGAACGTGTGTCAATCAGCAGTTCAGCCTATTTGGCTAAATATCTCAGAGGAACTGTAGTTCTCAAAATAGTGGACTAATCCTTCCACTAAACATTCCACTAATCTACCTTCCACTAGATTCACGATACAGTGCCTGCAGAGACAATAAAGAAATTGAACTGACCTGTGATAACCTAGAACAGTAGAAAATAAGTGCCATCCTAAAACACAGAACTTACAATTAAATGTAGTTTATTTATAACAAAGCACTCGTGTTCACTTTTAACCTCGGCTATCTCTTGCTTTATTGCAGAGATACAAATAATAGTTTTAAAATGTAAATACAACCATTTTATAAAAGTTGCCCCACCTGTAAGAAGCCTTAATAGTTCCAGGTCGAAACCAACATGTGATGGTTTCTCTTCCACAAATGAGCAATATATCCAAGGAGCCATAAAAGCCTTTTTTTTTTCCCTAGAAGTGTAGCACTCTAAATCGGTTTACAGATTGTCCTTGTAAAGGATTAACTGAAGGTTCAAGACTGAAACTCACAACTCAATTAATTCAATAGCATTTTAATAACGGACATAAACATAAACTCATGAACTCACATGTACATATAAATTCAGGATATAAAACATTTACTACCTAAATATTTCTAAATGTATACATTTATGAGATATCCATAACGAGCAACATGGAGGTGACCGTGCCACGGAAAAACTGACCTGATAAGTTCTCAACCTTTAGAGGAACCAGACTCAAAATGGAATCCCTGGTCGTCTAGGTGACATCAGGTAGCAAGACCATAAATAAATAATTTCCATAATTGTGCTACGTATGAGTACCATGTGAGGCGGGGTACACCCTGGATGAGGACTATTTGGAAACTAATCAACATGTCTTTGGACTGTCGGAGGAAACCAGAGTACCTGGTGAAAACCAACCAAGCATGGGGAGAACATTCACAGATCCTGAGGCAGGAATCAAACGCTTAATTAACCCTGGAGGTGCAAGGTGACAGTGCTAACCACTAAGCCACCGTGTTGCAGGTATTGTTTTTATGTATTGTTTGTATGGAATGCAATCTAAGGCCATCTTCATGGTTTCTAGTGTAGGAGGAACCATGCTTAGTTATCACATATATCTTTACACACACCATGGGGGCTTTGCATAGCAGCAGTAAGTGCTCTCCATTTGAGTGCCATAACAAAAATAAGATGGATCAGGCAGGTCTAGAGAATAGAACGAGTCAGGGTCACTTCTTTTTCACAAAAGTAGTCTTCAGAAACCAAGTTTTCCTGCCAAGAGTACAGATCACTAAAAGGTACTTTGGTTTGTTCTGAATAGGAGCAAGAAGGTTTTCCCCTCCCACCCTGAGGGCACAGGCAGTTTTATTCTCTCAGACTCCTGACCAGAGATGATTGTGGCATCATTGAGATTTAAACTTACTCACAAAAATACAGAAGAACTCATTTGAAATATTGAAATTTTTTATGGGTAGAAAGTCTCAGTGTTTGTCTCGTCCATGTAAGATGGTACAACTGTTTTATTCTAATGTTCTTTCTCCAAATCCAGAAAAACAAGAACATGTTTTTTAGCGCTTTATCCGTTCTCACCTAATCCTGTCCCTCTTTCCTCTACCAGTTTTCTACCAGATCCTTTGTCTGAGCCTGAGCTTGATCCGGATTCTCTGTCTTTAACCCCAGAAGCATGCTGCATGTGGTGGTGGAGCCTTGGTTCTGGTACAGAATCAGCAGCATTCTCCTCATGAGACCACCAGCAAGATTCTGAAAGGAAGGCACCAGATCAGCGTTACTCACTAAACTCAAGATGTTTTGTCTGAAATGTTTTGCTTCTCTGGAAAATTTTGCAGAGCTGCCAACTCTCAGGCATTGAGAGTGAGTCTCAGGCAATCACATATCTTCTCATGCTACACTTCCAATTTTTCACGACAATTGTCTGTGGAAGACACAAGCAAAATCACTGACTTAGGGAACATAGGAATGTGTGTATAAATGATCATTAATGTTTTTTTTTTTCCCCCTAGAACATCCAGTCCAACATATGAATATAAATTTCAAGTCTAGTAGCTAAAGTTGGTGGACCATCCGATCCGCACAAAAACTTGGCAAAGGTTTTATGCCAGATGCCCTTCCTGATGCAACCCTCCCATATTCTCTGGGCTTGGGACCAGTATTGCATCCAGTGGCTGGGGTTTAAACCCAGGGCCTTCCACATGGAGGGAGAGAAACCTACCACTGATCCACCAATGCCCCTAAAAAATAAATTCCTGCTTGTAATTTTTCTGTGTTGATAAGTGATAATGAGGAATAACTGGAGGGTAAGGTGGAATCTCTCTCTCTTGTTCCACAGCTCCTGTTGTGCATGACTGATTAATTTTAAATATTGTCCTACATGCAGAACCACTGCCTTTATTTTCAGGATCTCACTCCATGCTTTTCTGAAAAGTTGGCAGCCCTGGTTTAGTCCAGGTTTTTATCATTTCCACCTATTTTACTCTTAACTTTTTATTAATAAGGTAAGTTCTCTTGCTTTGTTTTGACAAGATGAGCAATAACTACTTACATTTGGAAAAAAAAAATACCAGTCATTCATGAGAATCCTGAATGCTAGTAGCCTCATTCAGGTCCGTTATGGCCTGAGTAGTACTGCTGCACCAATAATGACAGACGGCCTCTAAATAGTGAAAACAGTTGAATGAGTAGCTAGGAACCGATCCTCAGAGTTCTTCCGACAGTGTTGAAGGGGCACCACCAGCTCAGTACCATTGTTTGGGGGAAGCACACATGACAGGGTGAGACAACAACATTAAAGATGGATAGCTGAAAACAACCAAGCCACCCACCCTCCATCTCCTTTGAAGACTGGGTTCATTCCACTACTGTTTGTCAAATCTCAGTGGGGTGACTGTGCCCTGCCCTGCAACAAAGCTCACAACTATGAAAATCTAAAAGCAGAGATCCATGCGTGTTGTGACTTATCACGAAGTAGGATTATATCGGAGGAGCTACTGCTCTATGGTTAGTGCCTACATCAGTTTGCCACAGTTCTGTTTGTTTTTTTTTTTTTGTTTTTTTTTTTACAGTCTCACAGTTCCTCAGAAAATCCCATTCGTTCCTTAGAATCCAGAATGTTAGTTGCCTCATTCAGCTCCTTTATGGTCTGAGTACTATTGCACCAATAACTGGGCAGCTCAGCCCTTGTTGGATCCTGAACTATATAACTTGGTCTAAAACCATTAAACACAGGTCCGTGTCCTCTACCGAACCCCTCCTTTGCAGCCCTGTGCAGGAGCGTGGTGTCTCTCTGAGCTTCTCTGGCTCTCTGAATCATCAGCCTGGCATAATTCTGAAACTGCCTTTCTTCCTCTGCGATAAGCTCTGCATACCTCGCATGAAATTCCTGCTCCTGTGCTTTCATGCGCTGTTCCTGCGCATTTTTCTCAGCCATCTGCTGGATTTGAGTGTCGTGGACCAATTTGGCCACCTCTTTCTTTTTCTGGGCCTTGATCTGCTGCTTTTTAAGGAACTCAATTTCTGCTGCTTTCTTTGCATTTAGCATCTCAAAAGCTTTCCATTTCTCCTCTTGTTTTTTGAGCTTCCCCTGTTGTTCCACAGCTTCTCTATGTTCGGCGATACTCTTAATCATGGCTGCCTTCTTCTCAGCCTTCTCATGCTCTTCTTTCTCATACTTGGACTCAGCTTCTGCAGCTAGCTGAGAGATGAGCTCATCGTCATCGCTGGTTTGATTTTTGTAATGAGCAGCCAGTAGGTCAGCAACAAAGTCCCTTTTTTTCTCGGCCTCTCTGAACCTCTCAATCTCTTTTTCCTTCCAAAGTTCCTGCATTCTGCCCTTGGTCTCGATAAATAGCTTTCGTCTTTCTTCTTCCAACTTTTCCTTCGCAGCCTCGGCTGCTTGGAAAGCTTTCTTGTTGGCAAATTGTTCCTGAAAGGACCTCAGGAGGCTGGTCTTCTGCTCTTGTTCTTTCTGCTTGCATGTTAGTTGTTCTTGAACATACATCTCATGGAGTCGCTGGCATTCCTCTAGCTCTTCCTTATTTCTCACTAACCAATCCTCTCTTATCTGCTCATGCTCCTTAAACTGTTGGATCCAACCCTGAATAAGCTCCAGAAGCCTTTGCTCCTTCTCCAAGGTTTTCTTCTGCTCCTGCTCTAAAGCCAGCAACTCATTGAGTGCCATCACGGCCAGGCACTTTTTATCTACATCTTTAGAATTGTCCTGGTTTTCCTTTTTTAGCTCAATCTGGGCCCCCCTCTCCTTCAGGACCTCAGTCATCAGCATGGCACGATGAAATCTCTTCACCCTGTCGGTCTCAAAAAACTGTAAGGTTCTCCCCCTCTCTAACGCTCTCTTTTGTTGCAGCTCTTGAAAGTTTCCTTCCTCTATGTCAATTTGCCCCCCTTCCCCTTTATTACCTTCTTCTTTATTGGTGGCTTCTTTGGAGCACTGGCGCAGGGCATCATGCTCACTCGCAGATTCAAGGGCATGTTCTTGCTCTTTGTTCACAACTTCCGCCCAGTCGTGAATTCGCTCCCATCTCGATGGGCTCAAGAGGGATGTATCAGGCAGGGATAAAGTTGAACTTGGTTTCATGTTAAGCTCTAGAAAAGAGTCAAGACTCGGAAGTGACCCTTTTCTCCTTCCGTATGTCGTGTAAGAAGTCATTTCTGAGAGCAGAAATATTACATAAGCATTGCCCTTAAAAATAAGAGGTAAACTTCTCTTTGTCTCTGCTTCTCTTCTTGTCTTCTTGGTGTTGGCTTCGACTATGTTGCATGCCACCTTCTGGTCTTCGTTTCCCTCATCTTCTTCCTTTTCAGTTTAAATCCTCTTTCCTTAATCCGTTTTCATTGCTATTTAAACATTTCACAAATCTTGTCTGTTTATACAGACTGTGTAAAAGCTGTACACGCGAATTCTATTGTGACGTCATCGTTTCATGGAACGGTCCCGTGATCCCCCGCGCCCCGCTGAAGAGCGTCAATATTCAGGTGTTGCACCTCCGGGATACAGCCACCAGGGGGCGGCAGAAACTTGCAGCTATTTTGAGTTCTTCATGGGGCTTTTTGGCTGTAATACACCAGATATCCAGCAAACTTTACAGAAAACACAGCTCATGTTTGCAGGATGTTTTCAAGCATGAGATTGGCCAGTTTATTATGTTCTGACACACTCAATCCCTGTTTTGGAACAACCTGCCAGTTGTAAAACTTTTGTACAAAAAATATTCATATTAAAAAATATATATATATATATATATATATATATATATATATATATATATATATATGCATTACAGGATTTTTGCCAACCTCAGTGGTAGGTTTCTCGTCTGCCATGTAGAAGGCCCAGGTTCAGTTCCCAACCAATGCCCAAATGTGGTGCCAGTCCCAAACATGGATAAAATGGGAGGGGCGAGTCAGGAAGGGCATCCGGCGTAAACCCTGTGCCAAGCTGGTGAGCAGATCGGACGGTCTGCTGCGGCGACCCCCTCAACGGGAGTAGTTGAAAATCAACCGTTAGACATTAAAAGTTGTATTCTTGAAAACATTTTGTCGACTAACCAATAATTTTTTGTTTGTTTGTTTGTTTTTTTGAGGCGTCATTAATAATTGTTCGAAAACGATTTGTTTATATATTTTTTTTTCTTCAAACATTCTTACCTGACAGAAGTTGAAAACCTCCAGTTGACAAGACATTGATGGTAGTGACACATATCTGACAGTCATGAAATGAGTTATAAAATAAGTGATCTTTGAAAGATATTAAAGGCTTTACAGATACAAAACTATAAATCATGGAAAATGTTATATTATTTATGTAGCATTTAACTCAATTTTCACATCTTCAAAACACTTTAATATAAAACATTTTAGCATTAAACTCTTTTCAAATCATGACTTATACTTACTTACTTACTGTATTGTGATTTAAGACGTTCATTGAGAAACAATTAGAACCACTGAATTTCACACACACTTTTTGAAAACCTCTGTGTAAATGATTTCTGTATATATATATATATATATATATATATATATATATATATATATATATATATATATATATATATATATATACACACATACACACACACATACAGACATATATATATGGACATATATATACATATATACATATATATATATCCTTCCCCGGCGGCACGGTGGTGTAGTGGTTAGCACTGTCGCCTTGCACCGCCAGGGTCCGGGTTCGCTTCCCGTCTCTGTGTGCATGGAGTTTGCATGTTCTCCCCGTGCTTGGTGGGTTTCCTCCGGGTACTCTGGTTTCCTCCCACAGTCCAAAGACATGTAGGCTAATTAGGCTAATTGGCATTCCCAAATTGACCATAGTATGTGAATATGTATGTGTGTGTGTCTGTGCCCTGCGATGGATTGGCACCCTGTCCAGGGTGTACCCTGCCATGTGCCCTAAGTCTCCTGGGAGAGGCTCCAGGCCCCCGTGACCCTGAATACAGGATTAAGCGGTATAGATGATGAGTGAGTGAGTGAGTATCCTTCCCGTTTACACAGGGATGTGCAAAAGTTTATTCTGTGCAAAAACATAATCATGTCACTCATTGTAGCAGGTCTTAGCATTAGGCAAATACACCGTCAGACCAAAAACAACTTATAACTTTTTCATATAACATTTTCATCATGCCATTATTTATTACAAAAAAAGACAAAGAGGAAAAAGCTGGTATAGGGATGTTTTTATTTTCAATTTATGACATAAAAGTAACTATGCACCAATGTATTGTGCATTTTTTCCATTTCCAAGAGAGACTGTGTTAACATCTTTTCAATTAAGAAATCACCAAAATCTGTTATTTATGCTGGGGTGCCCAAACTTTTGCATAAGACTGTACATAAGGAATTGGAATTATATACATAAGGCTTTTCATATATTGAGAAATATCTTAATGTATGTAATTTTATCTTCTGTAACACTTTATCCTGTATTCAGTGTCGCGGGGGTCCTGGAGCCTATCCCAGGAGGCTTAGGGCACAAGGCAGGGTACACCCTGGACAGAGTGCCAATCCATTGCAGGACACACACACACTTATTCACACACTACAGGGAACGCCAATTAATCTAATCTGCATGTCTTTGGACTGTGCCGCCAAGCCAAGCACAGGGAGAACATGTAAACTCCATGCACGCAGAGACGGGAATCGAGCCTGGCCGGAAATCAAACCCGGACGGTGCAAGGCGACAGTGCTAACCACCAATGTTGGGGGACGTTACTTTTTAAAGTAACTAATTACATTACAAAATTACTGTCTTCAAAAAGTAATCAGTTAGATTACAGCGTTACTTTCTGATAAAAGTAACTAGTTCGAGTACTTTTCCACTGCAGAAAATGAAAACTCCTTTGTGCTTCCTCACGCATGTTGTTTTAGTCAAAGACCTTTATAATTATTCTACCATCATCACTCAGCGAAGTTTGGCCCATAATCTGTTAACTATTAATACCCCTATCTCACCTACGCGGCTTCGGGCGGTGACCGTAAGTTAATGCACTCGACTACGGCCTGTAAGGTCTCATGTTCAACCCCCACCACCAAGTTGCCCCTGTTGGGTCCTTGAGCAAGGCCCTTAACCCTCAACTGCTCCAATGTAAAATGAGATAATGGAAAGGGTTGCGCCAGAAAAGGCATTCCGCAATGCTGAAGCGACAAGTGTTGTCTCTCTTTTTCCATTTTTTCCCCCTTAAACTCAGCTACATAGAGAATTTTATTTTTAATATGGCCCCAGGAGGCTTGCGTGTGAGCTGTTGTTCAACATAGAGCTCATGGACATATACCTGAAATACACTTACTTTTATTGCCACACGTAATTTACATGTACTGAATTATATCTACTAAGTCACGGACAAAACTATTAGCTTTTTTAAGAATGAAAATATACATAGCTCAGCTCTCTGTCTAGCTTGTCGTTAAAAAAATACCAAACACGGGACATCCAGTTTCCCACTTTTTCTGTATTTTCCGTACATATTGATAATGCTAGTATAAAATAATGCATTTATGGACATTTTAACTACAAAATTAAACATGATTATACAGTATATACAATATACACGATGGGGGGAAAAAAAACACAAGAACTAATGCTTACGATTTTTATTCTGACTTTTCATAGGTGGAAGGTCTGTTTTAAACAGTTTGTGTGTGTCCTGTCCCGCTAATAGGGCACAACTGTTTCTGTGTTCTGTTCTAATGTTTCCACTGCTCTTTCTCCAAATCCAGAGAAACAGCACTGCATCCTCTTTCACCAACTTCTGCCCCACTTTCTCCCAGTTGTCTCACAGGTCCTTTATCTGAGCCTGAGTTTGATCCAGATTCTCAGTCTCTACCCCCAAAAGCATGCTGCATGTGGTGGTGGAGCATTGCAATGGTCCTGGCACAAAATCGGCAGCATGCTCCTCATGAGACCACCGGCAAGGTTCTGAAAGGATGACACCAGATCAGCATTACTCACTAAACTCACACCCGAGGAAGATGTCAAGGCATACTTCTTAATCTTTTGGGGGGGGGGGGGGGGGGGGGGGTTGGGTTTGAACCGGATGCTTGGGCTGTCAAAGACTGGGCTCACGCCACTAATGTTCGGCAAAGTTCAAGAAGGGTTGCTAAGCTTTGGCAGATGATTATTTTTTTTATTCTAGAAAGCTGCTTTATGCAAACAACCATTGGTAAAAGAGCTATAGAAATAAAATTGAAACAAATTGTATCCTACCACGCTGAGTCACAGAGTCTCGCAGCCCCCCGTGGCTCGACTGGTCTGAGGTATCCTCCGGCAATCACCTCAACAAGCTGCCTTGAATAACCTGGTTCTGGCTGCAGCTGGACCTCCTCCTTCCCAGGAAATGGAAGTGGAACAAGTGGATCAGACCCTGTGAGGTAAAGCGTCCATTGGCATGTGCGCACCCACAGAAGCAGCAGAGATGGTGGAGGCAACAGAAGATGCCCTTGACTGCACCATAACAGCATGATTATGAATGCAGTCTGACTTTCCAGAACTCATGCGCTTTGGGCAGCACGTGGAGATGGGGCTGAGTTGAGGGTGGCTACTGTGCCACTCCTGACACAGCCATCACAATATGTGGTATGAAACATCCGGCTCGTCAAAGACTTGACTCATGCCACTTCTGTCTGGGAAAGCTTAGTGGGGTGATTGTGCCCTGCCAGCCAACAAAACCCACAACTACAAAAGCTAAAAGCGGAGATCCGTGCTCGCTCTGGATCATCACAAAGTAGCACTGCCACAGAGTTTCACCAGTGGAGTTACTTAATAGTCTAAGGTATCCTCCTGCATCCCGCTCAACAAGTTGTCTGAAAATAACACGGTGCTGGCTGAAGTTAGACCTCCTGTCTTCCCAGGAAATAAAGGAACGAGTGGCTAAGTATGAGCTCTTCCCACCAAAGGAAAAATTGACTGAGATTTTGACTAAGTTTCTGAGGAGTAATATTTCTCTCTCTCTCTCCCTCTCTCTCTCTACTCTCACACTACTTTCTGACATAATTCTATCAGACATAAAAGAACATTTAAATTATTTACTCAACCTTTTCTGCTTCTGCGGAAAACTTTAGCCTAAACATTTTAGCACTTCCACATTTTCTCTATGCTCTCTCTCTCTCTCTCTCTCTCTCTCTCTCTCTATATATATATATATATATATATATATATATATATATAATATTTAAGGAAGTTCATTACTTTTTTCTTACAACATGAGCAATAACTGCTCATACTTGCCGAACAAATCCCAGTTGTTCTTTAGAATCCTGAATGTTTGTAGACTCATTCAGCTCCTTTATGGTCTGAGTACTATTGCACCAATAACTGGGCAGCTCAGCCCCTGATGAATCCTGAACCATATAACTTGGTCTAACGCCATCGAACACAGGTCCGTGTCCTCCACCAAAGCCCTTCTTCGAAGCCTTGTGCAGAAGCATGGTGTCTCGCTGAGCTTCTCTGGCTCTCTGAATCATCAGCTTGGCGTAATCCTGAAACTGCTTCTCTTCCTCTGTGACTAGATCTGCGTACTTCATATTAAAGTCTTGCTCCTGCGTTTTCATGCACTGTTCCTGTGCATTTTTCTCGGCCATCTGCTGGACATGAGTGTTTTGGAGCATTTTGGCCGCCTCTTTCTTTTTCTGGGCCTTGATTTGCTGCTTTTTAACGAAATCGAGATCTGCTGCCTTCTTTGCATTAAGCGTCTCAACAATTTTCCGTTTCTCTTCTTGTTTCTTGAGCTTCAGCTCTTTTTTCACAACTTCTCGGTGTTCGGCGATACCCTTCATCATGTTTGCCCTCTTCTCAGCCTTCTCACGCAGTTCTTTCTCGTGCTTGGCCTCAGCTTCTGCAGATGCCTTGGAAATGAGCTCTTCCTCACGGCTGATTTTCCTTTTTTCTTGAGCCGCCAGGATCTCGGCAACAAGTTCCCTTTGTTTCTCAGCCTCTCTGAACTTTGCAATCTCTTTTTCCTTCCAGAGTTCCTGCATTTTGCCCTTAGTCTCGACAAACTGCTGTCGTTTTTCTTTTTCCACATCTTGTATCTCATCCTCTGCTGCTCTGATGATTTTCTTGAGGGCAAATTGTTCCTCATATGACCTTAGAAGGTTGGTCTTATCCTCTTGTTTCTTCTGCTTCCGTGTGAGGTGTTCTTGAATGTAGCGCTCTTGGCGTCTGTGGCATTCCTCTCCCTGTTCTTTCTTCCTAATGCATTCGTCCTCTTTTGCCTGCTCATGCTCCTTAACCTGTTGGCTCCAACTCTCAGCAAGCTCCATGAGTTTTTGCTCCTTCTCCAAGGTTTTTTGACGCTCCTGCTCTAAAGCCATCATCTCATTGCGTGCCATCATGGACATATACTCTTTATCTGTTTCTTTACAGTCATCCTGTTTTTTCTTTATCAGCTTAAGCTGGGCTTCCCTCTCCTTCAGGATCTCAGTCTTCAGCAGGGCACTATGAAATCTTTTCACCCTGTCAGTCTCGAAAAACTGCAGCGTTCTCGCTCTGTCTATGGCCATCTTTCTTTGCTGCTCTTGAAAATTTGCCTCGTCAATGTCGATCTGCCGCCTCTCCTCTTCTTTAAGTTCCTCTCGAATTCTCTTCGTTTCCAGCTCCTTCTGCCGTTTTGCAGCAAAAGTGTCAGGCCAGTTCTTGGTAGCTTCCTTGGAGCGCTGGTGCAGGGCCTTGCGCTCTCTCACGGCTGCAAGGACATGTTCTTGCTCTTTGTTCACACCTTTCGCTTCATCCTGAATTTGCGCCCATCTTGCCGGATTCAAGACGGTAAACTCAGCAGGTATGTGAACAGGTGAACCCGGTTTCTTTTTCACCTGTAGAAAAGGGTCCAATTTTCGAAGCGACCCTTTTCTCCTGCCGTATTGTGTGTAAGATGAAGTCATTTTTTTTAAAACAGAGAAAATGACCGATAGGGATCGAAACAGGAGCCTCTGTCGACCTCTGCCCGTCTCTGTTTGTATTGAGTAAAGGTGTTTTTTTTTATTATTATTATTATTATTATTATTATTATTATTGTGACGTCATCGGTTAATTGTGACGGTCACGTGATCTCCGGCGAGCCGCGAAAGAACGTCAATATTACCCTCGTGGCGTCTAAACTTCAATGGGTTTACAAGAGCTGCGCCTCCGCGATTCAGCCACTAGGGGGACATCAGGGACTTGCAGCAAGTTAGAATTCATTTCTTCAGCAGTGTGTGTCATGAGGGCTGTGTGACTGAAATAAACTGAATATAATACAACCCGAACTATATAACTTTAGTCACAATAGGACATATATAACGGAATGTTTTTGAACAGATGTTAAAACTGAGGAACTTTTACAGTTTTATGCACAAAATGTGTCATGCTTTTAGGTTTAAAAAAAAGGTACAGAGGCTGTTAACAAGCTGCTATCAAGCTAGCTAACACCAGGCTAAACATTATATAATGTAAACTGGAAGGCTAGTTTGCTAACAAGCAAGCTAACACCAGACAAACTATTAGGCTGTTGTACTAGGTCTGACCATGCTGATAATAATCTGTCAGTTCTCACAGATTTAGACGAAAACTCATGGATATTTGAGTGATTTATCCTGTAGATAAAGATAATATGATTTATGTTTTATAAACATGTTCATAGTGGAACAGTGGCTTAGTGGTTAGCACTGTGGCCTTGGATGTTTTTTTTTGTTTTGTTTGTTTTTGCTGGAATATTTTAAAATCAGATTATTATTATTTTTGGCACTGTGACTTAATATTGTCAACAACAAAAAAAGTATAATAAAGTTTGTAAAAACAGTGTACCTGAGACTTTTGTACAGTGCTATTTATAGGCGGGTGTTGTGCCAAGGCCTTCAGAAACTGAATTAGGCTCTGTAAGGGATGTGACATTATCTTGATAAATAATGCATAATAAATTGCTAATACATAATAAAAGAAAATATTTGTGTATAACTTGCAGACAAGCATATGCGCATACACAGATATGTGATTTCTCTGAGCTTGTGCTTTTCTATCATTTAATCAATCAATTAATTAATCTCTTTAGTTTATCTGTTCGGTTTGTCTTTAGTTATCTATGTGGTGGCATGGTGGCGTAGTGGTTAGCCACCTCTAGGGTCAAGGTTCTGAGTCTTACCTCGAGTCTGTGTGCGTGGAGGTTGCATGTTCCTTGTGCTTGGTGGGTTTCCTATAGGTTCTGCTGATTTCCAGCTTGCCTGTAGTGTCTGAGTGAGGGTGTGAGTGTGTGTGAGTGCTTCCAGTGTGTACAGTACCTCACCACATGCCCAAATTCACCTTGGATAGGCTCCAGGCCCCCCGTGACCCTGTACAGGATAAGTGGTATAGAGAATGAGTTAGGGAGAGAGTGAACCATCTATGTCCTTAGGCCAACTTCCTTTTCCTCACTAACCTTTACATGTATAAGAAAAAATATATATACTGTATATAGAAAATATATGTAACACATACATTTAGTCCCACACACTAATATTTACATTTCCGACTCCAATACCAGGTTTACAAGGAATGGGAAACGATGTGCTAATAACTGATGCAATAAATCCTGGGCTTATAAGCAGGATGCTCCTCTTTTTGTCTGTTCCTTTAGTAATTAGATTGAGAATGAAACTCATGGCAGGTGCAACATTTCTGTTTCAGGACGATTCCTGCCTGCAGCCGTTCGACCTCGGGCCGTGTCACACGTACGTGATGAAGTGGTATTACGAACCCAGCACAAGCTCAGTTCTAGTTTGGAGGTTGCTATGGCAACGGCAATCAGTTTGACACAGAGAGCATCTGCCGGAAATTCTGCATCACGAAGTGAATCACTGTCTCGCTGACCACTAAGGAATAAACAGAAGAGTGTTTCCGTTTGTTTATTAGAGCTGTGCAGTGGAGTGTTAAACGGAGGAAGGTTTAGGATTTAAGATCATGCTTAAATGATTTAAGTTTAAATCACTTCCACAGTATACAGCATATTTTAATAAGATTAGCCAGTCAGGTAGGATAAAAATACTGGCACACTACATAAGAAGTAAAAGTTAGTATGTATCTGTGGAATCCTTAGCATATAAGAATATATTTTCTATTTTAGAATAATTGCTATTTAATATTTAGAAATATTTAATCATTTTGCTTTTTTCAACTCCTTTTATGGAGTTTTGTGGGTGTGGCTAAATGTGAATCTGTGTAATGACATTACATACCATATATTTCTTTTATAGTTTATACATTTTATATTTGTAATATTTTATATAATAACTTACATTTTGGAATCTTTTATATTTTATATTTAGGAAATATTTAATAAATTATTCATTAAATGTATACCAGCTGTGCCATGACATTATATACCATAATTCACAATAGCCCTTTGTCATTTATTAACGGTCATACACAAGTATGAAGAAAACCTGCATGTTTTTTTTGCGTGCAAAATGTGATCAATTTGCTTCAAAGATTCACACACAACATTTGTGTGTTGAAAAATACGAAGCAAAGAAGTACAGCAGCAGCCAACAAAAATTTGACCCTCAATCATTAAACACATCAAAAATATTTCAGAATATAAATGTTATGTTTATTTTAATAAACTTAAGTACATTAGTGTTTAATTGATAAATCATTCACAAGTCGTTCGAAGCTTTTACATTTCCCTGCCTTGCTCTTAATTATCTGTCATGTTAATGTCAGTGATAAACATGGCTCAATAAGGAAGTTATTTCTAAAGATCCTGTGCCGCCTTTCCATTATTTAAACAAGATTACACAAGCTGTCAAACTTCTGTTGGCCAAAACAATGTACTTTAATTACTCACTGATTCAATATTTAATCTGAAGCTGAATAACAAAGCATTAACACCCAGTCATCAAAGTCACTTCATGTCATTATTGTATTAAGTATTTTATTCCATGCTCGTAAAGCTTATACAAGCATATCAGGGCTATATAACTATCAGAAATACAATACATCAATAGATAGATATGTTGATTCAAGTCCAACATATGGGCCAATCCATCACAGGGCACACACATACACACACACATACACACACGCACTCACAATTTGGAAATGACAATTAGCCTAATCTGCATATCTTTTGGACTTTGGGAGGAAACTAGAGTAACTTAAAAGGAAACCAAGCACGGGGAGAACATGCAAACTCCATGCACACAGAGGCGGGCAATCGAACCCAGACCCTGGAGGTGCAAGGTGACAGTGCCAGCCACTAAGCCACTCAGAAAAGTTACATTTAAATTCCTTTTTTAAATGTTAGATTTTCCAGATGGTTGGATTTTATACACAGTTATTGAGTCTGCTTGGGCTTGAATGGATGCTGCTGGGGGGAAAAAATCTTGAATTTAATTTGAAACACACTAAAGAGCTCAGACTTTTGAACCTCCACCACATGATGTATTACATATACAGCTACAAGTTACTTGTAGTAAATGCTGTATGAATGTTGACGGTTTTCATTCATTTTGCATAATGATTATTTGACAGACAGGATATTATAAAAGCAAGCGTATCTGTGAATTTTGAGTTTAAAACGTTCTGATATCTTAAACAAACAAACAAACAAACAAACAAACAAAAACCCCAAAATTTCACAAGATAAATAAAACATGTAGTCCTGAGATCATAAACTGACTGGAATGATCGAAAATGACCAGAATTTAAATAATAATAAAATTAATAATAACAAACCCTTATACACTGAATCATATAAAAGCCCTTCACTTAAGAGGACAGCAGATAACAGACTGCTTCTCTATTAAATATAATTGACCTTTCTTTTTGCATATTTATAGTAGTTACATTCCATAAATAAACTCCTTCATAGTCTCTGGCTCATAACAGAATAAGCTGTGAATGAAGTGCAATTTTCAGTAAATGGTTCTTTGTCCTCCACTACATTCAAATGATTCAATTGTCTCCTTTTGGTAAGCTCGTGTTTTTTCCTGTGAGGTCATCCGGGACGGACGGCTCAAACCTGTAGCGATATCCGAAAGGTCGCAGGTGATAAGTGTAGTACTCCAGCTCGTACATCCTCACCGGTGGGATGTAGTGAAAGCTGATGGCATAATCTGAACAGCATCCCGGTCCCTGTTTAAACACACACACACACACACACACACACACACACACACACACACACAGTCATGGTTAACTATTAACATTGTACCTTATGTTAATTTAATTGCACCTACAGTAAGGAAAAGGAAATTAAGAGTACACATCTCACAATACACATGTTTTTCCCCACTGGTTTTATATTCTAAGTAAGAAAGCTGTCACACCTTTGGTCAACATTTGTACGTAAAAACGTACCCTATTCTTGTTTACTTACTCACCTTTCAACACAGAAACCTGTACACTTTGTCAGCTTTATATCATTTAATCTAAAAGTGAGTCACCCCTCACATGTCTTCAAATATTGTTATATCTTTTCATAGGACAACACTGCAGAAATGACTCTTTGACACAATGAAAAGTGTAAGGTCAGTGTAAAGTTTGTATAGCAGTGTAAATGTATTGTCCTCAAAATAACTAAAATTACAGCCAGTAACAGCTGAACGCCTGGCAACAAAAGTGAGTACACCCCTAAGTGAAAATGTGAAATGTCAATATTTTGTGTGGCCACCATCATTTTCCAGCATGGCTTGAATTCTCTTGGCCATGGAGTTCACCAGAGCTTCACAGGTTGCCTCTGGAATTCTCTGTCACTCCTCCATCAAAGCATCATGGAGGTGGTGGACATTTGACACCTTGTGCTCCTCCACCTTCCTTTTCAGGATTCCCCAGAGGTGTTCTATGGGGTTTAGGTCTGGAGACATGCTTGGCCAGTCCATCACCTTTACCCTCAGCCTCTTTAGCAAGCCAGTGGTCATCTTGGAGGTGTGTTTGGGGTCATTATCATGCTGGAACGCTGCTCTGCGGCCCAGTTCCCGGAGGGAGGGGATCATGCTCTGCTTCAGTATGTTACAGTACATGTTAAAATTCATGTTTCCCTCAATGAACTGTAGGTCCCCAATGCCAGCAGCACTCATGCAGCCCCAGATCATGACACACCCACCACCATGTTTGACGGTAGGCAAGACACACTTGTCTTTGTACTCCTCACCTGGTTGCCGCCACACACGCTTGACACCATTTTAACCAAATAGGTTTATCTTGGTCTCATCAGACCACAGGACATGGTTCCAGTAATTCTGGTCCTTAGTTTGCATGTCTGCAGCAAATTGTTTGCAAGCTTTCTTGTGCATCATCTTTAGAAGAGGCTTCCTTTTAGGATGACAACCATGCAGAGCAATTCGATGCAGTGTGCGGCGTACGGTCTGAGCACTGACAGGCTGACCTCCCATCCCTTCAATCTCTGCAGCAATGCTGGACGCTAAAACTCATCCGCCTGTTTTCCAAAGCCAATCTTTGGATCTGACACTGAGAACGTGCACTCGGCTTCTTTGGCCGACCATGGCGAGGCCTGTTCTGAGAAGAACCTGTCCTCTTAAAGCGCTGGATGGTCTTGGCCACTCTGCTGCAGCACAGTTGCAGAGTGGTGGCTATCTTCTTATAGCCGAGGCCATCTTTATGTAAAGCAACAATTGGTTTTTTCAGGTCTTCTGAGAGTTGTTTGCCATGATGTGCCATGTTGAACTTTCAGTGGTCAGGTTGAGAGAGTGGAAGAGCTTTTATACCAAATTGTGATTCTCAGTTCACACACTGACCTTTCAGATCCTCAAAAAACTATCTCTGGGACTTTTTAAAAAAGTTTTGTACAGAACATCGTAACAGACAGACAAATGATTTTTGGAACCTGTACTCACTTTTTTTGGCGGATAGTAACTGTAACCCCAGGTCTGTTTCCCGGAGGCGGGAGGGAGCAAGTCGTGCTCTGGAAGGAAGGGATTAAATGTTTCTCTCAACTTCTCATCTCTCGAATCGGCGGCTTCGACCTTCATGGTCTCCATGCAACCCCCCAAGGCTGCGTCTTCCAACGAGCTTGTGTGCGTGCACTGTCCTGAGCTGAAACCTTGAACGAACCTGGTATCATTACCAAATACATAAAAAATTATGATTTGTAAAGCAATAACCTAAAGTTTTGGTAAACAAAAGGCATGGAATTTAACCTCTTGAGAGCCTCTCTGCTTAGGACGTAGCCGGCTCCGCCGCTCATATACCCCTGCTTCACGAGCACCCTGAACCTGTGCCCCAGGTAGATGGGCTTGTTAGTGTCATATCTGCTCAGGAGAAGCCTCAGGTTCTCCGGCACCATGAACGTATCATCATCGGCTTTGACGAACCAGTCGGCAGAGTCAAGGTGGTGAGTGTGGATGTATTGGAAGGCTCGGATGGTTTTCCAGTAGAGGTTGTCTCTGCCCTCAGACACGTTGAGTCCGACGGTTGGGAAGTCACTGGTGCTCGAGCTCATGTAGAGCACCATGTTGCAGCGTTTGGCCCAAGTAGCTCGGACATGTTTGGTTTTCATCTCCAAATTTGTGGGGGTGGTCATGATCCAGCACAAGAGGCGCACCTTCGAGCTCAGCTGCTTCGCTACTCCATCTGGAAAGCGTATCCAAAGCGATCTATTAAAACCGAACTGGAAAAAAATGATGTAACGTAAAATGTGACATTTACATACCTGATTTATTCTTAGAGAGTTTGTTGACATCAATTGGAAGTTGATGTTGAAATGTTCCAATTGCGTGCGGTGCCACAGTGAGTTCAAGACTAAACTTCACATACATGTAAACCATAATAAAACCAGTGCACCATCCACAGACGAAAGATTTCAGATTTTGCTTCATCCTAAGGATGAAACATACTTTTTTTGATGAAACTTTCTGCAGATGGAACAGCATTATAAAGACCAAGCATAAACTTCTAAAGGCAAACCATATCTCTCAAAATCAGCTTCTAAATAGGAAACAAAACCTTTTAAGGAGGAAACATTACCCGCTAAAAAGGAAAGATAACCAGGAATTTTAGTCTTTTAAGGAGGAAACATAACACGGTAAAAATAATCCTGTAAAAAAGGAAACGTAACCTTTAAATAAGAAACGTAACCTTTTTAAATGAACATGCACTGGTCTAAAGAGGACACATCACATTTTTAACAGAAAATTGTATCTTTTAAATAGGAAACATAACCAGTTTAAAAAGAAATTTAGCCTTCTAAAGAGAAAATCGAACATTCTGACATTCTGAATTTCTATAGGAAATCTAAAACCGTCTAAAAACGAAACACTGCCTTCTATAGTGGAAAGATAACATGAAACGTATCCTTGTACACAATATCTTTCATTCAAAAAGTAAAACAACCGACGAAGCATAACTACCGGATCCCACCAGATAAATGTAAACCTTCTAACAACTAAAGAAAAAAAAAAAGTGATAATGTTCTTAAGAGAAAGCATTACATGAATTACCTGAGGAAACGTAGGCTTCTCCTTACCTGGTGGAAATGAAAAAACTAAAAAATGATCCTAAGTGTCACTGTGCCTGATGTGCTTTTGTTTTCTCCACAGAATAATTACAGGTCATTAGAAAGTGTAGACACACCTCTGAGCGCAAATATTATCACAGAGAACAGTGATTAAAATATGTGAGGTAGTTTAAAGGTGGATTTTTTCAAAGGCCACTCTGTAAAGAGAGCCGAGTGTTCTAATGTACACAGCTAGCAACAGTTTGTTAGTACATCTATAACTGACTATTGCTTAGGGCCCAAGCACTATTATAGGGTGCGCAGGACCCCTCTTGTTTCCCTAAGGATTTTTTCCCCCGACCATTTTGGGCTTTTGGGGGTCTTAACATGCATTGGCAGACAGGTTGGAATCTGCTGCCATTAGGGTGGCTGAGAGTTTGGGCATTTATAGCTCATTGAGCTGAACAGGAAGCCATATCATGTACTTGTCTTTTCTCATACTACCACATTTCCCATGTCCAAAATTTTTTTGTTTGTTTTTTCAAACAGTTCATTATAATAACTAGGAAGAGGCTGTATACGTCTTGCCACATCCTCATACTTAATCAGCTGTGAAATGTTCTAGTCTTGCAGGTGGATAAACTGGTTCGATGAATGATTTATCGGTCAATTAGCTCTCTCTAGATCCTCAGCTGCAAGAGCAACTCGGGGACCTCTATCTTCATTTTAAATGTCAAAAGGGTTTTGTGACTCCCGGTGTTTTCTATTCTGTGGGAAACTGGTTCAAATGGCTCTTTTGAGTGTTTAAGGTTGCTGACCCCTGCCCTAGACTGTATTACATCCTTCCCCACACTAGCTTTCTCCTTTGACCCAGTCGTAGTACCAACATTCAAAGCTCCTACTTTACCCCTCTATATGTTTACTTTTCCTCATTTCCCCTTTCTTTCTCTTTCTTCAGTCAACAGTAGCTCAGTTTCCACAGATAACCTGCTGACCAACAGTATCTGAGGCAGACGTTGTTAACCCTGGGCCTTGTGATCCCCATATTGATTTGGCACGTTTTATGCTGGATGCCTTTCCTGACGCTACCCTCCTCACTTATTTGGGCTTGGGCCCGACAAGACTACACTGGCTTGCTCCACCTCAATGGTATATTTACCCAAACATGCGTAATTTGATGGTAAACATTAACTACATTAACATTAACAAACATCAATATTAATATATTTTGACAGCAGGCTTACAGCCAGTGAATGCACAACAGTGAAACCTTCACAGATAGCACTGCTTTGTCGGCCCAATGCCAGCAAAATTATGGTAACCTTTTGTCAGTGATCCAACTAAGTTGGGCATATGGCAGTGCATACAGTACATTGGGCCCATGTTGGCATCAGTGGTTCGCCCAACGTCATTTTGTCCGTGGACCCACTGTTGGCCTATTGGTGGGGCCAAAGATAGGTTGGCCCAACATTGATTCAGTAGATAATGGCAAGGCTGAAAATTGGAAATTAAATTATATTGCTTTAGCTTTGTGCAGTAGGCTCCTTCAATGATGCCATCACATCAGGAGCTCATATGAGATTTGGTTACATAAATAACTACTACATAAATAACATTGAAAGAACTATATCTCTAACTTAGTGAACCCTAACTAACACTCCAATTTCTTAAATACATTTTCGTATTTTTTCTAAAATGATAAATTGATTGTACTTTGTGCTCAACTGTGAACACTGTTAAACAGGTCACTTATCGCTAGGGAGGAACCTAAAACCTCCCGGAGGCCAGGTGCTGCTGATTAAGTCAACCAAGCCAACTACAAGCTAAGGTTTTGTGCCTTTTTGCTCCTAACTACAGGCGGGTTAATATTCCTCCAAATGAGATGTAAACACCCCGAGTAAGATCCATCCAAGAGTGTTGAGAATCTGTGGTGGTAACATGAAAAGCATGCTGTTAGTAGTTTTTCTGTAATGTGACGAGAAAGATGTTTCACTATGCACTATTATGCTAGGCTAACACCAGAAGCGTTAAAGGGCTAATATACAGTACATATGGTTTTGATAGGCAATGCATTTTTGTATGTTTATGCGGTCGTCGAATATAGGCACATATATCATTTGACAATTTTGCTAGATTATTTACTGTTTGAATTGCTGTGTTTACTTTGTAAAATGTCTGCTTTAAAACTGGAACTGTTGTTGAACTGAGTTGAGCCAATTTTTTTTTGTTTCTTTTTTTTTCTTATAATTTTTTGATTAAAAAGGATTATTTCGAAGAACATATTTTGATGTACATTTTAATGTATGATGCTCAAATTACTGACGTATTTACACAGACTAGAGTCTGTAAATGCTGTAGTGTTGATGATGATGATGAGGAACAGCTGCGCTACAGGGACCAAGCAGATGGTGAAAGTACCGAGGTCAATGATTAGGAAGATGCAGGACCACCTGATATAAAAGACGGGCTTTGAGTCTACACTGAGCTGCGTCCCGTGGACCTGCGCCGCTCACCTCACCACTATTCTGGTTTAGAGCATTATATCACCAAGACTGCATACGTTTAACATTGTGTGCCGAATGTTGCGCTTAATAAATACTGTTCATGCTTGTGGAATCTGGTTCCCATGTTTTCTATCCGTTGGTTAAACCCGTTACAATATGCTACAAATTGACCTTCATGTGTATATAGTCAAACCCCTTACATACATGTTTTACAAGTAGAACCATTTTTACCTCAAGGTAACTTTTTTGGTGAAAATTTCCACTTCAGAATAAAAGTCCGAGACATTAGTTTGTTCAATACACAACAAAAGAGTCAAAAACAAAATTTCAAAAATATTCAAAAATCTTTTTATTTTTATTTTTATCAGGTCTTTACAGTGCATAGTGACTCTTTACATAATTAATTCCTTCTCGGGAATCACTTATAAAAAACGAGATAAGAGGACATGATGATGTAGCCCGGATCTTTGGTAGGATTGGGGTTCCGTCCGTCATAAAGTCCAAAGTAGAGGATGGTGTTGGAACCGCTCAGGTTAAGCTGCAATCAAGATTAAAATGAACTTGAAATAATAATAATTATGTAAAAAGTTACTATTTAAAAAGTTAAGGAAAGCCAGATCACCACTTAGTGTTTTTCCAATACTTTTGAATCTTCCGATTACATTTATTAGGTTAAATTAAGAAAGTTAGTTAGAAAGCTTAGAAGATGATTCTTCATGAATGCTTCATTTGCTAAACAATTTGCTTGGGCTCGTGCTAAAACTAAGGTTGTCGACATTAAGACATTAATGCTCGAGACAAATTCAAATTCGAAACCGTAAATAGGCCAATTTAATGCGAATACTTTACTTTTCCCACAACGCCTCGCATGGCACATCTGATTGGCCCAATTCTAGATCCAGAAGATGCACAGTTCTGAGAACAGTTCTAGAATTTGGGTCTGTTTGATTACACCAGTTTTGCTATTCTAAGCTGTTCCCAGAGCTGCTTCCATTAACCCTTCCATCTCCAACTTCAGTTCTAGAATTTGTCCCTCTGGATAAACGTCACATTGAAGAAGCATAGCGTCACTAGAGTTCTCCAGTTCCAAAATTAATCAAATTCAATTCAATAGTTAAAAAAAAATACATTGAAATTCCAATCCGTATCAAAAAATTCCTAAGATCTCTTAAAATTCTTAATCTCTTAAGATGACGGTTTGAATGTTTTAACCTTTAGATAAATGCAAATTTTGTCAAACAAGTTGCTTTAGCTGTTGTGCAAACTGATGCATGCTCTGGCCATTTGGATGTGATTGTTGTGTCCTCAATGTTTTTTCTAAGAATTTGACACAAGGTTACTGTTAGCAGGAAAAGAAAAAAAATCACTAATGTAGGCCATCACTAAACTAGCTTTAATTAGCTTTCTTGCACTTTGACTTATTATCCTTTTTTTTTTTTTTTTTTTTACACAGCCGAAAATTTAAAATCTCAGATATGAATGCAAAGTTAAAAAAGATACATCAAACTACATGTATTTAAATGTTAATGTGCATAATTGGAATCAGACCTCAAAAATAAATGTAACATTTAAATCCGCTATTATTATTATTATTATTATTATTATTATCACTCTTATTATTATTATTATTATTATTGTTGTGAGAGTTCACATTACAGTCAGTGTTATTAACATGTCCACCTGTGGCGTGAGATCGATCCTCCAGGGGTCCACCTGCAGTCCGTCACACCAGCCGGCTCGACCGTACAGCCACGTGCCGTGTTCGTTAGGCACCGCCCCCTCACCTACACGCATAGCGCACCCCAGTGGCAAATCTACAAATTTGAAATATTAATTTAAATCAGGAGATGATACAGTACAGCTGAAGCATTTCATCCATTCTCTTTTTTTTTTTTTTTTTTTTTTTACAGATGGTGTTATGTTTGCTTCCAGAATGTGTTGGAATATATTTGAATCCATTCTTCCTTCTACCTGTGAAATGTTCCCCATATAATTGGCTGCAATATAACCCCAACACATAATTGATCGACCCCCATGCTTGTTGTACTGGTTTCTTTTCATCAAATTCTGTGCCTTTTGTTCTCCAAACATACCTTTGCTCATTCGGCCAAATAGTTCTATTTTAACCTCATTGGTCCACGGGACTTTTTTCCCAAAAAATGCCCCAGGCTTGTGTAAATGTTCTTTTGCAAAATTTAGATGCTGAATTTTGAGCTGAGGACGCAGGAGAGATTTTCTTCTGATGATTCTCCCATGAAGGCCATATTTGTGGAGGTGTCGCTGAACAGTCGAACAACTTAAGAGTATGCCAGATCTTCCTGGAGGTCTTTTGCAGTCAAACAGGTGTTCTTCTCTAGCAACCCTGCGAGTCGTTCTCTCTGATATTTTCCTTGGTCTTCCAGACCTCATCTTGAGCTCCACTGTCCCTATTAACTGCCATTTAAAAAAAAACTACATTCTGAACTGAGGAAATCTGTACCTGAAAACACTTATAGCCTTCTCCTGCTTTGTGGGTGTCCTGGGCAACTGCTTAGAGAAACCCATGGCTGCTGACTGCTGGGACAAAGCTAAAGGACTCTAGGTATTTAGAAAGCTGTGGAATTTTCATCATCTGACCTTTTTTAATGATGACTGAATAAGGCATGACGCTAAGAGGCTAATTTCAGGTCTGATACATTGGTCAAAGGTATCCGAGTGCTCAAGTCTCCTGGGGTTCACATTCTTTTGCAGGGTGCTGCTTTCCCTTTTTTCACTCTAATATTGTAGAACACAAAAACAATGCAAAAATGTGATCCATCGTACTGTGCTTGAAGTCTTCTGTAAACATCAATCACTTTTACTCCTTCATTCACCAGAAATGTCATCACAAGTCCCGGTTCGACTTGAACGCCCCTCGTACTTATAAACAGAGAGGTTTTATTTTTCATGCTTTACATGCAATTCTGTGGGAATGCACATGTTTCACTGTCTGTCTTGGGCTTTGCATTTGGAGGCTCTTTTATTAAAATGTTTTTTTAAAGAAAAATTCACAATATCAACAATTATGTACTGTACTGTTCACGAGGAAATTCTGCAATACAAGCTGTTAACATATTCAACATATACAGTATTTGAAAGAGCATGTTAAACCTGTGACCTGCCACAAAATGAAAAAAATTTAAAGCTATGCTGGATAAAACCCGAGTTTAAATAAACCTTATAAAATTAAAATGAGACATTCAGTAGTGTTAAATTCGGCAACGAAAATAATGACAAAAAATATTCGTTGACGACATATTTTTTTCTATGACTAAGACGAGACGATGGCGAGACCTCACGGATGTCAATGAACAGTGACAGTGACGAACTTTCTGCGAGAACCGGGAAAAAATTAAACATGTTAAATGAAAAGATTGGAAACGCTTGGTCATGCCAGGAGTATTACTCGGGCGAAAGAGAAGAGCCGATATTTGGGCCCATTTTCTTCATGTTGAACCTGAGGAAAAAAGCCAATGTGTAGTAATATCGGAGGGGAAACAGTGGGGGCACACAATTGCTGGGGAAAATTCCACAAACCTGAAGAGACACATTAAGGCAAACCATAACCATCTCTTGGTAGTTTTACTGCCTCTCTGTTGTTAGGGCCCAGGCACTATAAGGTCTGCAGGACCCTCTTGTTTTCCTAAAGACTTTTTTTCCCACCCTTTTGGACTTTCCGGGGGTCTTAACATGCTCAAAAACTCATGAAACTTGGCAGACAGGTTGGAATCTGCTGCCATCAGGATGCCTCGTGGCCTGGGGCCCCCAGGGGCCCGACACAAGATTTTGCTGCCTAGCTCATACACACTTTCACGTAGGCACACGAAACTCGGGATACATTTAAAGCTCATTGAGCCGAACAACCGGAGGCCGGTTATTTTGGGTTGTTCGCAAAAACACATCTGATAGATTTTGATGTACTCCTCCTAGGGAAATTATACAATCGCTACCAAACCGGGCCGATGTGATCTAAAGACATTGAGGATGAAAAATTGCGGAGAGATTTTTGATATCTCAAACGGGTCAGCCGTAATAATGTCTTAAACGTACGCCAAAAAATTATTAATAACTTTCTGTGTGGCATTATATTGAGTGACATTATATTCAGTGACACTTTCTGTGACATCACGTTCAGTGACATACATCATAGTGTGAGGCTTTTCTTCCAGCATCTGCTGCCTATTGTACACACATACACATCACAAATGTTAACACTCACACACAAATGCACTCAGCACATATTTCGGGGTCAAATTGACATTAGTCCTATATAATGTGTGATGTGTGCAGGTTGTACGGGTCAAGCGAGTGGCGATGGCTTTTTCGAGGTCTTAACACACTCGAATAAAACAGGTTGTGCGGTGCACCCGGGGTAGCGATGGCACAGGGTGCTTGGGCCCGTCATCGTTGCTTGCAACTATATTCATTATGTTGTGTTACATGTGATATATTTTATTTTTTATATTTATTCATATTTGTATGTTATTCTTTATATTTTATACGTTTCAGAACACCGTATTGTCCATACTGCTCCTATTGTTTTGCAGTTAAAAAAAAATATGGACATGAAGCAGTTGTTGTGATGGTTAAAATAAATATAATGAGCTAATCAAGACATCAGATGAAAAGATACATTTTAAATTTTAAGATACTTAATTTTGTGAAAAACAAAACCAAAAAAAAAAAAAAAGGGGGTTTTGGCTAGACTATTGACTGTAGGATTAATTAATAATAATTATTGCAAAAATGTTACATATTTATTGACTAAAACTAGACTAAAATGCCCAGACTTTTAGTCGACTAAAACTTGTCTTGAACAAAAATAGTGTAAGGTTGACTAAATATGATAAAAACTAACAGGGACATTTTTCCCAGGACGAAGACTAAAATTGAAAATAGCTGACAAAATTAACACTACTATTCAGATCTCATTGAAATTATATTGTAAATCATATATTAAAATCTCTTCTATGGTACCAGTCCATCTTCGACTTTTAGGCCACGCCTTCAAAACGGAGTGACTGCTGTTTTTACCTCAGGGAATTGTAAAAAATTTACTTCACAAAAACCAACTGAGCGGCAGCTTGTACGAGACACTAAACGGATTCATGTGGTCTGAGGCGAGTATGTGATGATCTCCAGCACAGTTCTAATCTGGTAGCTGCAGTATTATTAATCTTCCATTATTAACAGCTACATCAACTATGCAGCTTTAGCACAAATCTAAAGGCGCATCTTTCCTGATCAACTGTGCAAGCAGAATAATGCCTTTTGTTCGCTTTAAACCCAGGCGACTCACCAGCCGTGTGAAACGTGAGTGAATTGTTGTGGACGCCGTTGACGAGGAAGAAGTGCGACGTGACGCAGAATTCGCCGCAGTTGTTATCGTCGCTGCCGTGGCCTGTGATCACGGCGTATAGCTCCACCTGCAAAACATTATCCATCTTAGAAATGCCAAAACCATGTGAACACCCAATCATGATGATTTCCAATCATCCGCTAAAAGGTGCGACCTTCTGCACAAACCCCGACTAATGGCTGAATGAAGCACAAATCCACACACCTACAGTACAGTACACACCAGAAGAGTGGCAAAGGGAATGGGATGTTCAACAAGCCATGCATGGCTGTGAAGGTCAGGGGGTCACCAAACTCTTGGCCATATAACGTGTATATTATTTATTATGAGCTTTAGCAGATTGTAAGTTAACACGTTTTAACAGAAAAAGGAAATAAATCCTAAAGTCCGCTCCGTCACCTTTTTGGTTGACGGTGGAGCGGTAAAGTTGATCTCATGAAATCTGGAGTTGTAATCCCTGTCGAAGGTTCCGCCCTTATACAGAAACGTCAGCATGAAGGGGTAGAGCTTTTCAGAAGCGTTTTCTGTAAAATATGAACATTTAAATCACAAATACATTCATATTCAGCTATTAATTATGATTTCTAAATGTAATTTTTTTTTTAATTAATGGCAAAAAGTATGCCTGAGATGATTAACAACCAAGATAAAAGCTTTAGCTTTCTGAAATGTAAACTAAATAATAATAATAATAATAATAATAATAGTGATGTTTCTAAATGAATGATGTAAAAGTACAACATTCTGCTCGTGTGCTCTGAGCTCATCCTGACCCGAGCGGTTGCTGTGGCTGAAGCGCAGGTTCAGGGACGTGACCCAGGGCATGGCCCAGGGCGGGGTCTTCATGACCAGGGAACAACTCTCGCTGTTCAGCAGAGGCAGGAGCGGAGACACGTCCGTCAGCCAGCGGCCGGTTCCTCTGAACACACACACACACACACACACAGGCTCAAATCAACACACAAGAACCTAAAACCATGTCTGTGGCCTGAGCTGGGATTAAAACTCACACCATTATGCTGTCTAAAGATACCTTCATGTCTTCCTTGGTTGGAAGATTCTGGAGCTGGTGATTACAAGGTGGTGTGTGTTAAAATGTTTTGTTGTTAAAAAAACAGACAGACGCGGCATGGTGGTGTATTCCGTAGCGCATTGAAGGGCTCCTGCACCATGAGGGACGAAGGTCCTATTTTTAAAAATTTAAAAAGTGTTTTTTGCATCAGTAAAAAAAGTAGGTTTTTATTAGTCGATATAAAACAAAAACTCTAAAATGTTTAGAAGCAAAGAAGCAAAAAAATAAAAAATAAAAATAAAAAAATCTCAGGAAACCCTGAGTGAGACTTCTAGGTCTTTAAAACTGCACGTTAAACTCACAATTTAAGTCCCACCTTCAGCGAATAGGTTTCTAACCAATCACAGACTAAATGGAATTCCTGTAACCAATCATAACACAGGAGGCGAGATCTCTTTCCGTCACACAAACGGTTTTGCAATTGTTCTGTTTTTATCAATAATCATCATCATCATCATCATCATTATTCATAAATGACTTAATTATACATAAACATTGTTTAGACTGACACGGAGATAATAAATAAATAAATAAATAAATAAATACCCGCTTTGCGGTGTAACTAAGGCCCAAGCACTATGACGTCCATAGCTATGATTTCATCGTCCTTGCCATGATAGTGCTGAAGTCTGAAAGTGCAGACTGTAGTTCTGATCAACATCCGAGCTCCGTGGGGGTCTTAACATGCTCAAAAAGTCATGAAAATCATCAGACAGGTTGGAATCTGCTACCATTAGGATGAGCGCTTTGTATATAAAAAAATGCATAATAGTTTCGTCATTTTTGTAATTTTTTTTTTTATTATTGTAATGTTTTTTTCCTCCTAGTGTAAAAACCTTTCAATACAGTATTTGTATATTGTTTTTCTGTCTCTAACTGGGGAATAAAACAAATTTTGGGGTGTTTATGAGTGTGAGAGCGTGTGTGTGTGTGTGTGTGTGTGTGTGTGTGTGTGTGTGCGCGCGCAAATTTGTGTACCTGCGGAAGGCGGTGATCCAGCGGCCGAGCTCCATGTTACAGTAAGGACTGAAGTGATCGCAGCAGATGAACAGCTGCACCGTGTGATCCCAGTGAGCGCACGTCTCGTCCCTGCGGCCGGGGCAGGACAACGCCGCGTCCAGCTCCAGCGTGTCAAACTCCGACAAGTCTGAATAAACAGCACTTAACATCTTAATGCTGTGGTACATCTATACAGATCTTAGTTCATGGTGTGTGTGCATGTGTGTCACACTTTCACTGAGGACTTAAACAGACCTTTGTGAAGTGTGATAATGGCCCGAGCTCCCGTCTCTCCCTGCATCAGCGTTCTATTAAACACAGGAACGACAGCAGCAGGACGTTTAATTCGCTCCAGCAAGCCAGAGTTGAAGTCAAACCTGCCGAGGATCAAACGGTTCAGGTTTAAGGATAAAAATCAGGTTTATCACGTCCACCTACTGTACACATACATCACTTTGTGATTGTGTATAATTATTGTATGTAACTCATCCGCTGCTCTGTAAAAAGTATTTTTACTGGGATTCGTTCATATTTTCACTTTGGCTGAAATAACAGCGCTGAAGTGGTGAAGTGAATTTTAACACGCTGGAGTCGTGTATAAGACAAAACTTCATCTTTATCTGATCTACTTTTTTGTCTGACCACCAAAGAAGTACAACTTAGTGTAAACAAGGCGTCAGATACTCAACCTTACAGAATGTGATTTCTGTGTATTAATAAGTTAGACAGAGAGTTCTGCTGTATACAAAGACACACAGACATGTACGTGGACTTCAACCTCAAATAATAATAATATCACTAATTACATTAAAGATCAGCAGATTATTTTTAACTTTAACTTTTTCTCTACAAACTCTTTCCCCGTCTTGTGTTACTTGTATATAAATTATTGGACATTTAAACTAAATAAATTTAATCCAACATAGTGGTTAATACCATGAAGTGTATCTGGGTTTAATACTTCAAAGGGATGGGGTAATTAGGCTGTGTGTTGGCGTACCACTCTGCCTGCCAGGTTATGAAACGGAACGTAGGATACAGGAACCAGCCCATTTCTGCCAGCGCCCCCTGCTGGTCTATAGCAATAAAAAAGTTGGGTGATGGAGTGACCTGGAACGTCACATTTACCTTCTTCCCTGATCTGTTAACGAAAACACACACATTGTTGTTGTTGTTATTATTATTATTATTCTATATACACATACATTCTGTATATATACACACACACACACAAAGTGTGTCTCAAACTTTTTTTTTTTAGTGAAACTCATTTTAGATTCATTACACAAAGTATATTTCAAGCCTTTTCGTTTTAATTCCATTAATTAAATACAATGTGAGCATCAAAAATCCAGTATTTCAAAATATTACAGCATTTCGCATCTCTCGGTTTTGTTCAGAACACACAACCACATCCATCATGGGGAAGACTGCGAACTTGAAAGTTGTCCAAAAGTGGATCATCATCATCATCATCATCATCACCCTCCACAAAAACGTTATGCCACAGAAGGTCCTCACTGAAAGGGTTAGCTGTTTGCAGAGTCCTGTATCGAAGCATATTCATGGAAAGTTGACAGGAAGGGACAAGCGTGGTAGGAAAAGGTGAGCAAGCAACTGGGGTGACGGCAGCCTCAGGAAGATTGTCAAGCAAAGCTGATTCAAGAAGTTGGTTGAGCTTTACAAGGCGTGGAGTGAGGCTGGAGTCAGTGTATCAAGAGCCACCACACACAGATGTATCCAGGAACAAGGCTAGAACTATTATCAAGCTACTCCTGAACCAGGGACAACATCAGAAGCATCTTACACGGGCTAAGAAGAAAAAGAACTGGACTGTTGCTAAATGGTTCAAAGTCCAATTTGCAGTTTATTTGGTAATCAAGAGACACAGAGTCCATGCTGCTGGACGTCCAGTGTGGAGATTCCACAGTGGGTGATGATTTGAGGTGCCATGTCACCTGCTGGTTGATGGTCCACAGGGGTTTAGCAAGTCCCAAGTCAACACATGGAGATTTTAGAGCACTTCATACTTCTGTCTGCTGACGAGCTTCATGGAGAGACCGATTTAATTTTCCAACAGGAATTAGCACCTGCCCACAGCGCCAAAACTACCACTAACTGATTTGCAGACCATCATATTCCTGTGCTTAATTAGTTCGCTGACCTGAACCCAAATAGTTTATTATCAATCATCAAAATTGAAAACACAAAATCTCTTGAAATTTTTGACATTACGAATTAAGTCAACGCTTTATAACCTCTGAGAGGGGCTTACGATAGCGCCTGATCTACAGCAGGCTGGAAGTGCAGCATCGCCGCAGGAATGTTCAGGGTGGTGTTACACTCGTCTCCAGTGCAATTCATGTCCTGGATTGGGTTGCCAGGTAATGCGTAAACCAGCACACCTACTGCTTTGGAATCTTCCATGGCTTTAATCTGCAACAGAACAGAACTGATTTTGTTGATGAATTATCTAGGATATCACATTTCATTTGCGTTCAACTACTAACACGACGAAGTGACTCGTCGTTTCGCGTCTCATGTCGTGTCGTGTCTCACCTTAGCAAAAAACGAGCACCCGCTTTCAGAAACCCAGGCCACAGCTCCGGCGGCTGCAGGAAAGGGCTTGCAGCCGTCACCTGCCCCGACCAGGACGTACTGCACTTTTTCCCAGCGGCCATTCAGCCAGTCGTACCTGGCGTTCAGGCGCTTCGTGATCACCGGAAATTTCCACTCTGAAACATGAGACAGTAGAAATGAGTAACAAACACTAAACACCAGTCAGGCTCTGAATGGATCCGTTGAGAACAGATCGTACGCACCTGGACTTGTGAACACCGCCTGTGCCAGACCGCAGTTGTGTCCGCCGCATCCCCAGGAGTAGAGCACTCTGGGTATCCAGTTCCCCAAGGCGTAGATGGGGATGGGGGAGAAATGAAGCCTGGATAAAATTTCCTTACCCCTGATAAAAGGAGAAAGGAAGTTAGATAAACCGTGTAGTGGCGATGCATTAAAGTAAAATAATTTTAATGTTTACGGAAAGTGTCCAGGTAGCACGGAGGATTAGTGGTTAGCACTGTGGCCTCACACCTCCAGGGGACAGGTTCGATTCCCGTCTCGGGCTCTGTATGCATTAAGTTTCCATGTTCTCCCCCGTGCTTGGTGGGTTTCCTCCGAGTTCTCCGGCTTCCTCCCACAGCCCAAAGACATGCAGATTAGGCTAATTGCTGTTCCCAAATTGCCCATAGTGTGTGTATGTGTGTGTCCAGGGTGTACCCTGACTCGTGCCCTAAGTCGCCCGGGATAGGCTCCAGGCCCCCATCGACCCTGTATACAGAGTTAAGATGATGAGTGAGTGAGTGAGAAGTGTCCACTTTACAACTCTCTCTGTAAGGTATTATACAAGAGAATCAACCACTCAGCCAATAGTTTGTGCACCCATATTCAACCTGGAAACAGTGTGCACAAAACAATGTCCATGAAGATATAGTGGACATAGTTGGAGCGAAGGTACTCGAGTGTGATGTGATGCACAGAGGCCTGACTGACTTATCCTAAGGCAAGGGCTATCTTAATGCTTCAGCATGCCACATAAGCTGTATATATTTATTGTTGTTAGAGTATTTTTAAACATTTGAATCAGAATCTTATCTATCTAATCTTATTTAGGTTACTAAATAAGGACCATCAGTCAAGCACGTGCTTTTTGTTTTGTTTTTTTTGGGTGGAGATTAACCTAAATGGAAACAAACACACAAACACATGTGACAGTATGCACAAAGCCATCTCCATGAAGACACAGTGAAAGAACTCAAGTGTGATGCACAGAGCCCTGACTGGAACTGGTGGCTCCTTACTGGACTTCAGTTGCCCGATTGCTCTTGTAGCGGAATAACCACAAATCCCTAAAGTGGCACCCCAAAATCTAGTGGGAAGCCAGTGGTGCAGAAGAGTTTTTTTTACAGCAAACAGGCAATGATGTCTGGAACTGAGGGGAGTTCGATGTGCACATAAGGGTGTGCCAAAACTTTTGGTTATATGTTGAATGATATAAATGAAAGTAACCCCCCCCCCCACACACACACACACACCTGTGCCCTACAGAGGAGACGACCCTGTACACCTGCTCTCTCATCCAGAGCGCATCCTGAGCCGCGGAATCGTCCAGAGACAGGAAGAGCAGCTCGGCGCTGAGCGGGAGGAACTCCAGCAGGTCGGACACGGACGAGTTGGACGACCAGAGACACTCCAGGAACGCGGATTTATTCGTGAACGCGTGGATGATGACGGAGGAGGCTTTGGAAGCCGCACTGAGCGGATAGACGAACTCCCCGTCTAACGTCTGGACCCGGAAAGCCGGAGCGGGGTCTCCGGGGTCGAACCCGGGCAATCCGGAGCGCGCGCGCAGGCGCGCGCTCGGCTCGCGGACGACGCTCTGCTCGACGGCAGCGGCTCGCGCGGGAATGTAGGTAAGAATCAAAAGCGCGAGTGCTGAAAGACAGACCCTCATACTGAGCGGAGAGCGGGAGAGGTGTTCTGTTTGTTTTTAACGTTAAAGTGATAGCGAAAGCAAAAAATTAATAAATAAATAATCCTGCATTATGGCCGTTTATACACTCGCGAGCGCCATCACGTGCTCGACTTCCATTTATAGGGGGGGAGGGGGGGGCGTGACTCAGGATAAAAAAAAACCCGGAAGTTCCAGCTAAACAACCAATAATTAATCCAAATATATGGTATAATTTTTTAAATTTTTTTTATATACGTTTCAAAATGATTGAGAACACATTTACACTAAATAACGTTTGAAGAATTTCTTCTAACTGACAGCTTATCACTTATCTATATAAATAAAAGGAAGGTTTTGCCTGTACATTGATCACAACTCTCTCTCTCTCTCTCTCTCTCTCAATGATATATTTACGTTTGAAAATTAAGTTCTCATCTGTGATTCTTTTTTTTTTTTTTAATCTGTAAAAATGTATTTCTCATCGATGATTCACTGTCCGATTACCGAACAGGGAGTTTATTTATTTTTCTGACGACGAAAGTAGTACAACTTAGTGTAAACAAGGCGTAAGATACTCAACTTTACAAAATGTGTATCTTCTCGTTAAAATGTATTTTCTGTGAATTAATAAGTCAGACAGGGAGTTCTGCCGTTATAATGTAAAATTTCTGTACATCACTGCTTACATTAAAGATTGACACAAGCCTAGCACGGTTTTCAGGATAAGAATGTATGTTAAAATGAAGAGGAAACAATAAAATGAAACCACTATAGAAAATACAACGTGCACAAGGCTGATCCTGTGTACACGCCCACCTTTGGCAGACGCTAATGAATATTAATGAGTATGCGAACAAACGGTCACGTGACAATGTCTCGGCGACACAGAAGGGAGGTTAATTAATTAGCACACTGAAAGTACCAGCTGCACTAAACAATAAAAAATTATAATAAAATGTATATATAGATGTGCAAGGCCAAGTCAATAAAGTTATTAGTATTTTTAAAAATAAATATTCTCATTGTAGACTTGTGTAGTCTGAATCCATTTTTAAAGCTGCTCAGCTTATATTTAGCTTTAACCTATTGACTATTTCTAAAAACTATTTTTTCATCAACGACTCATACTAATGCTTATGTCTACGTCCATCTATCCATGCATCTATACATATACACGAGCTTGGACACAGAATGGCTAATGGATAGTACTGTCGCATTCCACCAACAAATACTTAGTAATGGCTCTACTATTGGCTTCAAGTTCAACATAATTCAGTGGTTTTAGTTTAGTTTTCTACATCCTAGAAAAATAAGTAACAACAAAAACTGTCAGTTATTTTAAGACACAGAGTCAGCTGTTCTGGATCAGTTCTCACAAGAACAATATTGTGTCAAGTGTATTTGCAAAACTCGTCAAGCTCCATGAATGTATGTTAAACTCTCTCACGAAGACCTTCACAGGAAAGCAAGACCCAAACTTAGCTCTGGGTTTTTCATTTAGAGTCACTAGCCTCGGAAATCACCAATTAACAAACAGCACTTTGGATTAGAGGCGTTATAAGGCTTTGCAGAGCAGAAGTAGCAGATACATCTCAATATCAACTGTTCAAAGGAGATTTTTGATATAAAACAAAGCCTTGTTTTACAGTGTCAAAATATATAGTGTGTGGGTGTGTTTATTTACAGAGTCACGTGATTCTGATGTCATTTATTGATTCCCCAGTTTTTGTAGACCAGAGCAATTTTGTACTTTTAAGTTGTTTAAAAGTCCCCAAAGTTTGGGGTTCCAATAATTATGACACTTATGTTAAGGGCAAGGTAGTAGGTACTTCAATGGCTATTAATTCTTTGCTATTTGACTGAGACAGATTTGAATTAAATTAGATGATAACAATCCTAAACCTGTACTACGGATTAATCCATTTATAAATTCCAGACAAATCTGACTCACTGTGAACAAAGTTTGTAATACAAATCTTGCCCTTTGTCCCGGGGATGCCATTACTTCTGAATCAACACTCTTAACAGGTCAATCTCTTCGTAACCCGAGACGGTGTGGGTAATGTAAGGAGACGCACAGAGGACTGGGTGGTATGTTGTCCAGACGGGTTTTTACTGAAGGATATTTGGAGTTCCAGCGTAAATCAAGTGGACAGTAATAATAAAAAAGGGGGAAAAAAAACAAAAAAAAACACACAAACAATGGAATACTGCTTCGACTGTAGAAACGTCAGAACGTAACATTACCTCACTCCATATCACACGTTTATTAAGTGACTGTACAATTACAAATGCAAAATAAAATAATAAAAAAAAATACAGAAAAGGAATACATATTACCAAAGAGGGGTTAGTTTTTTTTCTTTTCTTTCTTGTCTTTCCATAGAGTACGACAGGAGACGTTAGCCGAGGCGTAGCTTCACACGGCTTCGACACACAAAACCACGGAATCGCCGTGACAACATCTCAGAGATCTTTTAAAAAACCGTCTGAGTAACCAGCCATGAAAAGAAAATGGAAAAAAAAAAAAAAAAAAAACTTTAACTGGCTCCGGATACATATACATACACATATATTTATATATAAAAATAAACTAGCAGAAATATTAATATTAATGAAGCTATAATGAAGTGGTCTGATAGAGAGAGAGAGAGAGAGAGATTTAATTAACAGCCCCGGAGTGGCCTTAGTTTCCATTTCACTCTTCAAAACTCATTAACATTTTTATTTATATAACATTGCCCTTGTTAAGGTTTTTTTTTAATCATTATTATCATCATTATTTGTTTTTGACACCATAAGAGGCAACAATGATGACAGAAAAATCATATCTTTAACATCGGAGGTCAGGTCGTAAAAAAATTATTCGAGTATAGATTTTGGCATGTGTGTGTGTGTATGTGTGTATGTATACACATCTAAGGGTTTGGCTTTAGTCCATACCCAGATGTGTGTATGCGTCCAGCTGTGAGCCGACTGTGGCATTCATGGCGGATATCAGGAGCTTGGGGGGAAGCGGCGATGAACAACGTGGTCGTCTTGCAAGCAGGTTTTTTAAAATATCTTCCCTTTTTTCGCTTTCTTTTCCAAAGTCCTGTAGAGAAAAGGTGTGTGTGTTAGTGAGAGACTAAACACCTGATTAACACTCAGACAGATCAAGACATCGGTTTTATTTTCCATTTATGCTTTGATGCAGCAGGTGGGGGGGGGAAAAAAAAAACAAAAAAAAAAAGACAAACCAAATGATGGAAAGCCATTCTGATACACGTTACTGTAATTTTTGAGTCTCGGCTCCGTTTCAATTCTCACCTTAGTCCACTTGGTTTCGCCGTTTTCATCCCTGTCGGCATCTCAAATCCTCTTTCCTAACTCTTGTAAACTTTCTTAGATGACTAATAGATGGATTTCAAGAGCATGAGCACGACTTAGCTTTAATACAAGATAGAAGACTTTTTAAGAAATAAAGTAATATTTTTAAATATTAGATTTGTGTAAGAAATAACGTTTTATCCATCTATTATTATTCATAGCCAATTTTAAAGGCAGAAAAAAGTTGCAGATACGAGCAGGAAAGGCTCACAAGTGTGATGTTTAATCCCTGGCTACAGAATGGAGTTCCTGCTTCAGACGGCCACTCTTAAGTTTTTTCCACAGGAAGAAGCAATGACCAACAGGAAGTTGTTTAATATTCCGATTTCCTTCATAAGTGCAGCTAAAAATGACTGATGCCTGATTCTGGTCATAACTTAAAACTGTGTGCATGTTCATAAATTATAGCCGTGCGTCATCGAGCCCAGAAATATGTAGCTGTTTTTACTTCTTCAAAATGATGGACATTTTTACAACAAATGGATAAACAGCGCTCTCTAAAGGGCAAAAGGGCGTTTAGGTTAATAGTAATGAAGTAATGGAGTAAATCATAATTCAGTGTCAAACGAGGTGTTTAAAAAGAGAGCGTGATGGAAAAATAGACACTGTGATTGAGATAGACAGTCTGGAAAAACAAATGGGAGAGAAAGACGGACAAAGTGAGACATAGAGAAAGAATGAGAGGGAGGGAAAAAGAGAAAAAAATAGACACTGATCAACTTAGGCAGACAGACGGAGAGGGATGGAAAAAAAAGCACAGATCAATAGAGAGACAGAAAATGTGGATATGCAGAAATAAAGCGAGACATGGGATGATGGAGAAAGAGAGATGGACATACAGAGAGAGAAAGAGATGTAGAGAGAGAGAGAGAGAAGCTTGTTAATCCTGGCGTGGTGTGATGGTGGTGATGTCAGTGCTGACCTGGAGGCGTCGAGTTTCTGCTGCTCGAGGAGGCGCTGCTGGGTCTCCCAGTTCACTCTCTCTTCCTCGAACTGACGTCTCCTTTCCTCAAGTTCCTTGTGCTGAGCCTCCAGGTTCTTCTTCATCTGCTCGTGGCGCCGCTGCAGCTGCACGGGGGACACACACACACACACACACAACAACAACCGTTAGATTGAACACAATTATACCAATAATGTGCAAATATATTTACTGTACAGATCATGCGGAGATCATCGTAGGGTGTCTAAACTTTTGCACACCACCATCCACACGCGTTTTGGACGGGATATCTTTAAGCTCCAGAGCTTGTGGGGGCGCTGTATAAACGTCGTACCTCTGCCTCGGAGTCTTTCAGCTTCTGGACTTTCTCCTTGACTTTCATCTCGAACACCTGCTCCATCTCCATCTCCATCTTCTTCATCTTAGCCACGTGCTCTCGCCTCTCCTCCTCCATCTGCGCCAGAGGGCTCCTGGGGGACGCGTCGGCACGCACGCAAGAGAGTTACAAACAAGATGACAAGACTGCACTCATGAATTACTGTTATCACAGTGAGCGAGAGATCTCACATCTGCAGTGATTTTATATATACATGAAAGAGAGAACGAGACAGATGAGAGCAAAACAGAGGCACTTATAAAAGCAAAAAGACACAGGAAGATGGAGAGACAGACAAACGGATGGAAGAAGACAGATCAAATGAAGAAGAAAATAGAGACCAAAATAAAGAACCAAGACATACAGTGAGAGAGAGAGAGAGAGAGAGCGCGAGAGAGATGGGACAGACAGTAAGGGAGAGACACACGAAGCAAGAGGAGGACGGCAAGTGAAAATGAGGGGGAAAAAAAGGACACTGATTAACTGAAAAAAAAAAAAAACAGAAAGGCACTGCAACATAGAGAGAGACAAACAAGCAGATGGAAAGAGAGGAAATAAAGGAAGACAATAGAGACAGAAAGTGAGAGAGATGAAGAAGTGAAGGGACAGAGTAAGGGAGAGTAAAGAGGAGACAAGAAATAAACGGAACAAGACGGGGACAGCATGTGAAAGACGACAAAAAATTGAGAGAGACAGAAAGGAAGAGAAAGTGTTGAAAAGAGGCAGAGAGAGAGAGACATCTGCAGAGCTCGATGGACAGACAGCTGACAGATCACAGATGCTACAGAGTTCTCAGGACCGGCACTGAAGAAACCAAGAAGATAAAACACCCATCCAACATTCCAGCTTTTTCCCATTTTTTCCCGGTGACCCACAGGCAGATTGACCGGTGGTTATAAAAGCAGCAAAGCGAGAAAGCTCGAGCGCCGAGTGGAGGTTAGTGAGCGAAGCAGACAAACGGAGCGCCGACAAATAGGCAAAGCACCAGGCTAAGAGGTCACCTTAAAGCTAAACCTGCAGGTCTGGACTGATGCTGCGATTTAACCAGCAACGGCTCGAGAAGACGATCCTATAGCAATTTTCTGGGTGAATAACTGGTGTTAATTTGTTCCTCGTTATTGTTTATGAATTACCGAGTCACAGACCTGATATAAATGAAATAAAGAAACTAAATCATGTGTGTTAAACTGTGCAAATTAAATAAAATCTCTTAATTCTAGTGCAAATCGTTTAAGATTGGATTTAAGAACCGGGGCTTTCCTACAGTCTAGCAGAGAACCCCAACCTCTGCATTATACAGTGTGTGTGTGTGTATATATATATATATATATACACATACAAACACATACATACACGTGCTTGTGACTTTACTGCATGAACATTTTTATTTCAAGCTGCCAGAAAAGAAAGGGAAGGAAAAAGGGAGAAAAAAAAAATCCATCACAGACACTAGAGGGCGCCATCACCAGTGCAGGGGAGAGAAACTGGTTTGCTTTGGGAAGAATTTCAAAAATAAATAAATAAACAACATCAAAACCACACTTACATGCCTTCGACCGAGTCGGTTCTACAAAACAGAAAGACACAAACTTAGCATGCTGAAATCAGTGTGTGTGTGTGTGTGTGTGTGTGTGAGATAAGGAGCAACAACAAGATTGTGAAAACGATAAATGCTAAAATGAAAAACGATGAGCTCTGAAGAGAGGGAAAAAAAATGTCTCAGATCAGACAAGCAAATGTGGTTTCCTGTCAGTTAGTGGTGAATCTGGCGAGGCAGCTTATTGGCTGCTGCACAGTGTGTGTTAGTGCGAGCGAGAGTGAGTGAGTGAGTGAGTGTGTGTGTGTGAGAGTGCGTGGAAGCGCCCTTGTGACACTTGCGCATGCGTGCCGATTACAGGCCAGGTTAACCGCTATGAAATTTGATCGGGTTGCTTGAGACAAAGGCGGATGACAGGAAATGCCGAGTCGTTCGTTTTGACAAGACAGAGTGCGCTAATCTCACACACACACACATACCATCGAGACTGCACCTTAAACAAGCAGGTGTTCACTGAGCTCCGATTACTCTCGTCATAGAGCATGTTAACTCCTTCAGGTCCATATTAACGAGCTGCCTCTGATGTGTTGCCGTAGTAACTGAACTGACACATGGACCTCTATGAGGACACGCTGAAGGAAGGAGTCTCCAGTGTTGGAGCTTCGTAACAAGCCGGAATTGACGACGTTATAATGCGAGTCTAAATTGACTACAGGGTGCCACGTACATGCTTTCCTTACTAAAGTCAGTCAATGGCGATCCGACGTGCTCTCGAATGAGATCTCATACTTAAGTATTAGCCCCCTAGATCAGCCATTTCCAAAACCACACCCCTTAAATCATAGTTCTGTTCAACACGAGACTAAGACTGGATACTTATTTTCCCCTTTTTAGTTATTTGTCTGTTTATTCGTTGGTTTACTCTGTATACTGTTATTATTTATTTGTGTATTTTTGTTAAGGATGTTTATATTGCAAACTTAACAAAACTTGCTTACTTCTATTTAGCTGTGGATAGTTATTTGTAGAATTCAAATCTTTTATACCCGAATCTTGTACTTTCATACTTTTCATATTGTAATCGTCATTGTTTGAGATTTCATTTTAAAAATTGCTCCGCTCCGTGTTCAGGTACGACTGGTTTCCAGATCCGATTCGACGCCTGCACGGATCCCAAGCGCGGAATGACCGTGTTTTCACTGAGCAAAATGAACCGGACTTTGCAGTCAAGTGTTCTCAGACACTTTCTGGGTCCTTTTGACAGAAGATCGATCAATCAAAATAGAAATGAAAAAAACCCTTATGAGCACATTTCACTCAGAATAAAAGAATTTAGAAATATTTAACTAACGTTAATTAATGATAAAAATTAACGAACAGAAACGCTGTTTAAATAAGAAAAACAATGAGGAGTCATTTTTGCAGGGACACACAATTTAACCATCACACTGAACTACTTGCTAGTTTCTGACAGGATGCCTAGTCACTGAGAATAAACGCACTAAACTTTGCATTACGTGTACTCCAAGACCGACACGGATACGTACTTGGTGAGCTGTCCTTTAACCTTGTTGTTGTCCATGCCGTTGCAGGTGACGGCAGCCAGCTTCCTGCTCCTGTAGTTCTCGTAGTGGACGTTGTTGGTGACGTCCTTCAGGTCCTGCATGTGAGTCCTGGGAGAGAAGCACTGACGTTAAACACAGTGCAGTAAGCCCCACAGGTGCAGTAAGCTTCAAACACCTGGCTCAAGTTAGCAGCCGTGTATATATATATATATTTTAAAATATGATGCGTTTAACGATATGATGAATAAAGGTTTTGTCTGCAGGTCGACACGGCGTCGTGTACCTGATGAGCATGTTCCGCAGAATGGTGAAGTCACAGTGGTCTGCGTTTTCAACTGTAAAGAGGGGAAAAGAAAACAAAAAGAGAGAAAAGGAATTCAGTTGTGCTGGTATAAAACTGTGACAGGAGACTCGTTAGACAAGCCTGTGACATCAGAATAAAATTTCATACTATGAAGACTATTTGAAGAGTACAATTATAATAATAATGATACACATAACATTATGACCGCCTACCTACAATTAAGTATTACAAGACAGAAGTTCTAGTCATAGGACTACACGCACCTAAGCTTTTTGATCACACTAACTTTAAATGGCCTTTCCGTTTCATTAAGTGCGACAGTGAAAGACCTCTGTGTGATTATAGATTCCAGCTTTTCATCTGAAGCGCATGTGGGTAATATTACCAGGATAGCATTCTTTCACCTCAGAAATATTGCCAACATAAATATATCGTCACTAAATGATGCAGAAAGATTAGTTCATTGTAGACTATTGTAACGCCTTACTGTCTGGTTGTTCAACTAGTTGCATAAACAAGCTTCAGTTAGTTCAGAATGCAGCAGCGAGAGTCCTCACCAGAACCAGAAGTGCATCACTCCTATCTTATCTACACTGCATTGGCTCCCTGTGAAATTTCGCATCGATTTTAAAATACTATTGATACTATAGAATTAAATGGTCTCGCGCAGCAGTATCTGAGTGAACTGCTAGTGTCTTACGATCTGCCACACCTACTTCAATCAAAAGATGCAGGCTGCTTGTCAGTACAATGTATTATGAAAACTACAGCAGGGGGGCGGAGCTTTTTCTTACAAAAAAAAAAGTTAGGAAACTAGATTGTTAAAAGCGCTATACAAATAAAAATTTTATTGAACTGAAGTATTTCTCCATAACAGTACTGACCTGTGCGTGCCGACACCTTTCTGTAACAACCAGCGTTAACATTTTCTTTAACTTGATCTACAGTAGCGCTTCAGTTGGATCGGACAACACGGGGCAGCCTTCACTCCACATGCATCAGTGAGACTTGGTCACGCATGACCGTGGCGCCAGTTCACCGGTTTTCCATCCTTGGATTTGTCCTGACCACTGCAGAGCTGCAGCCTTGGACTTGCTCTAAACCAGTCCTTGTCAAATTTACTCAAATCTTTACGCTTGCGTATTTGGTTCTTCTTCCAACATCAACTTTGGGGAAAAAAGGTTCACTTGGGGCCCTAATACATCTAGCCGCAATTGTAATGAGATATTGTAAATGTAGCCACTGTAAGTGAAAATCGGTGCAGAACAGCTCCAAAACTGCAGCTCTTGTGGGAGTGGGAGGTTCCCAGGCTGCAGTGGCCAGGACGTACCAAAAGTGATCCAAGGAAGGAAAACGGGTGAACTGGTGACAGGGTCATGGGTGGCCAAGACTCGGTCCAATAGAAGATCCAATAGAAGCGCTAGCGTGGCCCAAATTGAAAAAAGGTTAAATGCTGGTTGTTACAGAAAGGAGACAGTTTACACAGTGTTTTACAGTGTTTAACGGTAACAAGAGTCTGTGATTAAAGAAGAGATGTAAAGTTGCACAGAACACTTTTTAACCAAAGTTTGTATAGATGAGCAGCTTGAAAGATGGACTGTGTGATTCTTATACAATTCGCAAAAACGGATCATCTTAAACACAAACTGTATTTAGTTATTTTGTCTGCATCATATTTATTGTTAATTTTTAATTGTATATTTAATTTATATTTACTATTTTATATTCACAGTTCCATTAATGACTTTGTGTCATTTCATGTAAGCTCCAAAATCTTTAAGGGTGAAACATTTGCTTATTTATTTCTTTTTTTAAAAGCACACATGCAAGTAATGCATTAAAGCTGCAATACTACCATTACTACTTGTCCAGACTTTAAACTCACTGCACTTTTGGCCACTTAAAATTTCATGTTTCAAAAAACAATTGATAATTTTTTAAAATTAAATATAAAACCACATTACAATGGTGTGAAAAAGTGTTTGCCCCCTTACTGATTTCTTTCTTTTTTTTTTTTTGCATGTTTGTCACACTTTAATGTTTCACATCATCAAACAAATTTAAATATTAGTAAAAATATTGTAAGTTACTGAAAACGCTTAATTGCAGTTGTTGCTGCTAAGGGTGGCCCAACCCAAGTTGGCTTGGGTGGCTTACTTGGTTTTGATTTGCCCTGATTTTCTTCCAAATTTATTTCCACCCATCTCTCTCTCTCTCTGTGTGTGTTAGAGCACTCTCCAACCACGGAGGTCGACGACTATGAGGTGTCTCCTCAGAGACGTTACGGATATGAGCTCCGATTGCTGTGAGAAAATCAGCTCCATAGATTCCCAGCTACAGATGGCCGTGGCATCACGTGGGAATCAGATGTGCGATCTCTGTACGAAAGTGGAAAACACGTTTCTGTGCTCCGGTTCGTCTTACTTGAATCATAACTTCCAGGTTAAAAGGAGGGGAATAAAAAAAACCTACCGGTGCATCGTTAAGTAACTGCATGTGTACAAGTGCTGGGAATTTGCCAGCACTACTATACACAGAGTGGTTTGGATAGCGGTGCATGTGTGTGTTCAGCTTCTGTGTCAGCGCCAGCATGTTAGTCAGCGTACCTTCTGCCACGCCCCATGGGTACTGCCTCCCTCTAGCCTTCTTCCCGTTCGCTTCGATGATGGTGTTGCTGCCGACTACAGCCAGAGGAAGTCGATCCTACACACACACACACACATTCATCATAGTGTTTCACAAATATAAACTTCCCCATTCCCAGTGAAAACTCATAGACATAGCTTTTAAAATGGGGAGAAAAAAAAACAAACAAAAACTCACTTTGATCTTTTTCACCAACTTGTTCTCCTCTTCGTCATCAGTCTCTGGAAACTCGTAGATTTTGATTTTGTGCTCCTGGATTTCTCTCATGATCTGAGAAAGAAAAGAAAAAAAGTGAACATGAATATCCTCCAGAGTCCTCTGGGTTACTTTAACATGATCACAAAGATGTCCTCTAAGCAAGATGATATTTATTTATTTAATTTTTTTTACTGATCTATCTTTCATGTCAGAAGACTGAAGGTGAAAAGATTTTTTTTAGCTATGGAGTTATGAGAATAAATCCAATATTATCGTGAACAGCTTCACATTTCTGGGGAGGGAGACGGGCTGCTTCGGGAAAGACGGTCAATATTTCAATTATTTAAGGAGAAATGCACAAAAAAACAAACCCCAAAAAAAAAAAAAAAGCTGACTGTGTACACAGAAGTCACACATTTTAACCTGAGGATGAATTTTATTGATTATAGTTGATGAACTGTCACACTTTTAAGAAAAGAAAGTCACATTTTTATCAAAGGATGACTTTTCTTTTTTTAACATTATCTCTGGATGATGAACTGGTTAAAGCCAGCATGTTGAGATGAAGCACTGCAAGATGTAAACTAGCAACACTGATTAACATTACCTTAGTTCTCTAGATTTATGGATTTCCTTAAAAAAAAGAATTTCACACTTCAACTGCGGATTTTACAAGCAGCACTGTGGTCATTAGAGTGCATGCTTTCATTTCCATACCAAAAATCCCAACAACCAATAATCTCAAATCTACATCTGCTTTTAATCAATAATGACCATTATTAACAGTATAGGTCAAATGATTTCAGTACGGACATGTTCAAAACTGGACTCCAATCGTACTGGCTTAAAAAAACAAAAAAAAAAACTAAGAAACAAAAACCAGGTTGGGATTAATCCTGTTCTTCCTCTCCTCCTGCTGGGGTAACATTCAAACAGATGGCGCGGCACACGCCGGACCTGAGCTGCTCAACGTTCCTGACTCGTATCTGCATTAGATTAGTCGAGCCCAAGCCCAGGTGAGGGTGAGCAAGCCGGGCTCGCGTGCTGGGATGGGAATACATTTTCCTTTGGCTCAGAGATGGGCACGGAGCTGGACAGTGCATGATTAATGTTGCATGTCATCAACATACTCGAGACATCTTTAAGAACGTGTTTTTTTTTTTTTATAGCACCATAACTTACATGGACAGACTACATGTGTATGATTATGGAAATTAAAGATGGAGGACAGAGCAACGGCATAGCTATACGAGTTAATTAGTGTCTGGATCGTTTTTTTTTTTTTGGTTCAACACTTTTTCTTTTCATTTAATTTATTGCTCAGCTCTTGAAGGCAAATCTTTAACATTAAGAGCTGGGGGATGGGACAATATAACCGATACCGCCATCAATTAGAGCATTACATTTATTAGTTTTCTTTTCTTTTTTTCCTTACGCAAAATACTTGACAAACCTTTAAACTGGTATCACGGTCAATATAAAGAGCTTTTCATGATGCTTCCTTGTGTATGTTTTTTTTTTTCGAAAGAGAAAGAAGGAGAGGGTGAACTAAGTGAGGCTTGAACCTGTTTCTTGAACTGTTGGCACTCTTCGGGAGTGAGGGTGTCCGCCTTGCCGATCAGAGGGATGATGTTCACCTTCTCATGCAACCGTTTCATGAACTCGATGTCCAGCGGCTTCAGTCTGTGTGAGAAGGTAAAAAAGATTTTTTTTTTTTTTAAAAAGAGACGGAACTTAAACATCAGCAGCAGGCGGGAAAACAGGCACTGGATGTTTATGAACAGATCGTGACCATTAATCCGAGAGAGAGAAGGAGATAGGGATTCTTCCATACTCAGCACATTCCCAGCTATGTAGCAGCTTGAGGCTGAAATGAAAGAAACTCTTCCTTATGGGTGTGCTGTGGATTTCCTGCCAGCTTTCTGGATGTGATAACGGTCGGCTGAGTGTCTGTTATTACCCGCCGTGATTGGTTTGTACAGCCGAAGTTCAGAAAGGACACGGTGTGCACGGCAGAAATGTTTGCTGTGTCTCGGTGATGTTTCAGACTCAAAAAGTGCATAAAAAAAGAAAAGCGTCAGACGGGATCCAAAAGTCTATCTTCAAAGTCTGACTAATGTTAAACAGGTATTAAATCTCAGCTATTAATAAATAAATACATATTTAAAATGTGGGCTGTATTACAAGACTTGTCATCGGATTATTGATCCTAAATCAACACCACGTTCAGTTTGGATCTTTTTATATTTGATCAAACATCTAAACGTGCGCTGGTCTCCACCAGGAATGTGCAAATCCTCAGCTTTTTTTGCCATCTTTTGGATTTTTTCCCCCCCTCACTTATAAAAACAAGCATCTCTAAGTGATGGTACTTCTACAACATGACACACCCACTCAGTGCGACCGACTGCCTTGAATCGTTTGGAAATAAAGCGACGCACAAGCGTGCTCAAACAGCCTCCAGACCGCGAGTCTCGCTATCTGCTCGTTATCTATCAAAGTGCCATAAACAGTAGGAAATGGGTGCGACGATGGGGGAATTCGTGAGTCTGCACGTGCCCTCCACACTTTGAGCTCAGACATGAAACGCAACCCACGAGGCAGCTTTAAGCTAATAGCTATGGCTTTGACAAAATTTTAACACATATATATATACATAAACGCACACATTTAAGGCCACTCTTAAAACACCATGAGCGCTAATTACAGCGTTTCCCCACACAGAGCGTATACTTGGGCGTGCACACAGGTTTACTGACGATGTTTATTTAAACATCTATCCGAGAGAACGATGTCATTCACGATCGATTTATTAGCACCGGACAGTACACTTTTGTACAGTTTTAAAATTTTTTTTTTAATGATGTTCGTTTGTTTCACCTCAGCTAACTAATTTGGCGTCTTAGATAGTATGTATTTTATGTATTTATGCTGTATGTACAGTATGTAGCACCTTGGTCCACAGTTGCACCAAGTACTGAACTGTACACGTTTGAGCTGATTTCACTTAAAACTGGAGGGGGGGAAAAAGATATAGAATCACCTAATTTATAAAATCGTAATACATACAGAATCACGATATAAATCGAATCGGCATCTAGGTATTGTGATGATAATATCGCATCGGGTGGACTCTAGTGATTCCCGTCCCTAATACACAATTTGCTTAGCACAAACTATGTACAGATTATTGCCAGGCGTGTTGTCAATTAAACTAACAAAACTTACTTCAAACAGCATCACATTTAAGTATTAAAACACGGGACTGACAGCAAACATCACCATCATCATCAATCCTTCTGTAGTCAAGTCAAGTCGGCTTTTATCGTCATTTCGATCATATACAGTGAAACGAGACGCCGTTCCTACCAGGACTGAGGTGTTACATACTGTACATGTGACATAAATGAACAGAAACTACGTAGCTAACTAGGACACCTAATTAAAAGGTTATCTAAGACGAACCAAATTTACACATAAATTATCAAAAACTATTCTAAAAGTGCTACATAAAAGACAACAAAGTGCTCGTGCAAATGTTGCACACAGGAGCAACACAACATGACACAATGCAATAAACTGTGACGTACTGAGACAGTGGGTTGAGGTAGTGCAAGTTAATGGTACAGGAAACATTTCTTGTGAGTAGCAGCAGAGACGAGAATCCTTGTGCAAATAGCAGCTGATTATATAAATATTTGTGCCAAAAAGTGTGTATGCATGTGTTTATCAATCCAGTACCGTTTTCATAAAGGTGAACCCTTAAGTTTTCGAATATTGAGACTCCAATGTTTTTTTTATATAATGATTTCTTTATTATTAAACTCTATTTACGCACATACAACATTCCTCTCACACTTTTACTTGCCGGTCAATCAGAGCAGGCCTGAAGACGTGTGGATTAAACGAGTAACATGCATCCTGAAGATTCCTGACTCACCCGTGTCCTGAGGGAGCGATGAAGTACAGGCAGCAGTGAACTCTGTTGTCGGGCATCTGCCTCCTGTTAACGCGCGACTCTGCGTTCAAGTAATCCTCGAACTTGCTGTCGATGTGATCGATGACCGGCTGCCAGCTGCGGTAAATGAGACACGCAGTATTTTTCTTTTTACATATACATATACAAAGTGCTTTCCTCGCTAAAGTGTAACACACTGAAGCCGACAGCGTTACTACGCAAATCCTGTTCTGATCAAACCCACTCACCAGTTACTGTTATCTACGGCGTCTCCAAAGCCGGGAGTGTCCACCATAGTGAGCAGCAGCTGGACGCCGCCCTCCTTCATCAACACTTTAGACTGCTCGACCTGCGGCACAGAGCGTTCACACACCCACACACACACACACACACACACACACACACACACACACACACACACACACACACACACAGATGAGTTCATGACAGATCAGCATAGCACGTCTGGATTGCCGGGAAGGTGTTCGTTCACGAGCATTTTCTCCAAGAGTAACATAGCAGTCCATGTTAATACCATAGTAACATATAAACCAGTTTCTTTCTTTTATTTATTGTTTTTTTGTTGTTGCTTTTGGTCTGTGTACTACGGCTATATTCATGGCGAGAGTCAGTTTTTGTTATTCAGTATTAAAACTAGATAAGATGCTCAAGATTAATTTTTTTCTAAGAACTTAACTTTGATAGTTAAGAAATTGTGTTTATAAACCGGTTTAAAATATATATGTCCCTCTAAGATAGACGTTGATTTAAGATGATTTTTAAGAAGGAGCATCCTGCGGCGGCGGTTCATAAGAACGGAAAGTGTGAAGTTTTCAGTCAATCCGTGATTTCCTGGCATCATGATCGAATTATCAAAATGTGAAGCTAGTAAAGAAAACTACAACATCAAAGGATGAAGTATAACCATTTTAATCTTTAATGTAAAAAAGGCAATTACTCCATTTTGTTTTGGTATAAGAAGGATAAACCACCCTCATATGAAACCGATCAATATTTTTGTGATAACTTGCTACTGCTGAGATGATTATTTTCTGAAAAGAGCACGACACGGGGATGTTTAATTCCTTAAAAATGAGAAGCCCACAAATATCACATCATAACCATCCAGTATTGAACTGTTTATTCTTTATTCATGTGGAAGATCCGAGCTTCAAACACTCGACAGAAAAAGGAAAAACTTCCTCCATAAAAAAAAAAGAAAAAAAAAACTATAAAAATACCATGCATATTATTTTAAATAAATGTGCTGTTTAATTTTTTATTTATTTTTTGCTTGATGACTTGAACCACGACGATATGAATGAATCTCACTCTCTTGGCTTCTTCTGAACTTAATTAGAACGATGAAAAACTATGGTGTGAAACTGCGAAACATCTGCAAGTGCTAACTCGTACCACATGGCAGCATAGCATTACTGTGGAATGCTGGGAAACCAAAGCCGGAGAAGATGCCTAAAACAAAAATAAATAAATAACGTACCTGCACGGTTTTCTTGACTCGGTGCGACGGGCCCGGGTGTTCTGACGAATACAGGTCGGTGAGGAAGAGGGAGTTGATCATCGTCGACTTGCCCAAACCGGATTCACCTGCAAATTGAGAAACCACGATACAAGATCGATTTCGGATTCAGAGTAACGCGAGTGCAACTTTAAATCATAACAACCGGGGGGCGGGAATAAAGGAAAAAAAAAAGTCCTCCCAAATAAAATCCCCACAGGCCAGTTTTGTGTCGATGCACAGATGGCAAAATCTATCGTTGCTTTTGGCTCGGGAGGATCGTTAATCTAATGACTCCGGAGAGATGTCTAGTCCGTGACGGGGCGAAGGACTGTCCTTTTTTTTGGTGTGCTTTGCCTTAGTGAGGCCTCTGGTCCTGCGCCGCCTGGCAATGAACAGGAATAACGAGATCCATGCGAGAGGAGAGTACGGACCTCAAATGAACTGCATCTCAGTTTTCAAGCGGAAGGTTCAAGCGGGAGGCTGTGAAACGCCGGCTGTGATGTTCTGACTGATCTTTTAGCATTGTGTTTTATTATGAATGATAAATCTAAATCTCATTACTGTCCCGAGAAGAGTAATGCGCTGAATATTGTTTATTAGGCAATTTCAGGTATGCTAACTTTTAGCTTTTATCTACAACGGCGTTGATTTAAAATATGACTTGTCGTAGAAAACTTTATAAACAGAGACTAGCTGCACAAGTGCCATTCATTAGAAGACACGACCTGCTACTCCCTCACTCCTCCTTTTTTTTTTTTTATGGATGTAATATAATCTTCCCTTTGATAAACAAATCTAATCCAAATAGGGCTTTAGCTGTGTTTTGACTTTCTTTTTTTGAACCAGGAAGTCATCATGCTGAAGTGTTTACCCGACCTATAAAAGACAATTTGCACCCCTTGCTGAATTGCTAAATAAGGACAAGGGCGTACAGATAATCACAGACCTGACTGGGTGTAGAGATGAGAGTTGTGTTTTTGTTCAGTCTGAGGAAGCGACACATTCCAGTACTGAAGAGCCTCAAGTTGGTGAAACATAACACGACATATCAGTCACATAACCGCCACCGCATCATGCACACAGAAACTCCAACCTTTTAATTTCTTGACTGAGCAATGATTAGAAAACCGGACCGCGCTCGAGCAGACACACACCGATGAGCCGAGCCACTTTTGCTATTAATAAACTACTACTAAAGAGCAAAAAACGAGACTGGAAAGTCTGCAAATAAGTCAAACCTTTCCTTTTATTTGTTTATCTTCTAATCGTTTTGTTATGAAAGGTCAAACATGCATTTGTAATGGTCTCCATAACTTAAAGTAAAATGTACATAAAGATGTACAGAAGAATATAAAACTAGATCTCAGGATTAGCTAACTAAACTTTAAATACTCCGCGTCAAAACATGTTTTAGATTTTTTGTTCGTTTGTAGGAATGTTAATGATTAATCTTTAACTGATAATTATCCTTAACAATGAACAGATAAAAAAAAAAAAGTCTTAATCAATAATGCTCGTTTTGCACAAGATTTCTCCTTTGTCATATACCGTAGAATATCTATCTATTAACTTGTAGACCACAAGAGGGCACACTTGCAGCTTTGGCGACATAACTGTGTTTAAAGGAAAAGTGACCGAAGGAAAAAACAAAAAACAAAGATGTGCTTTGTCATCATTAATTATTGATTAGATGATCGGCTAAATAAATAAATAGAAGAATAAGTGCAAAAAGTTGCAATGCTACTTATTTTAAATGGCAACGCTGCCTTAAATGTTTATCTGGACCATTTTAAGTCTAAAATTACTAAACCACTCTCTGCAGTTATGTCTGTACAACTTCTAAACTTCAGCTTTGTGCTCGCTCGTCCTCGACCTTTCACCTCGTCTTGCGCAGGTCGGATGTGTTCCAACACGTGCTCGTGATGCGTCTGTCGATTTTATCTATATTTTTTTCCCCTTTTGTTACATGTCTCCTTTGAAAACATGATAGTTATCTCGATGAGGAATTTGTATAAATAAATACAAGCATCTAAACACACTAACTCAAAGAGTTGTAACACGAAGCTGGGGTTTTTAAAAAAAATTTTTTTTAAACACTGGTATTTACCAGCCTGTCGTATTTCAGTGTTTAATATCCCAGATGTTTCGTCTAACAGAGCCGAGCTTGGGATGACAGGACGAGGAAAGAATGAAGGAAATGTGCTGAACACACGAGATTTTTCTTTTTTTCTTTTCACGAAGCTGCTCTGTGTACCAGAAAGAACGAAATGGTAGGATGGGATGCAGGCAAGGGGGAGAAAAGAAAAAAAGAAAAGAAAATTCACTCAGCTTGAATAATAATCTCCAACAGGCTGGTTTGAGGATTTCAGAAACTCATTATCGTGACACAGAAGCTAAAAATAAAAGAAATAAAATATTTAAATGAATAAATAGATCTTGTGAGGTAGTTGAGGCTCTATCGGAGGTTCGAGTCACCAACCATCGCCGAGTCTGTTAGGACTGTTAGGTCCTTGAACAAGACCTTTAACCCTAAGCTCTATACAATCCATCAGTGCCGGTCCAAAGCCCGATCAGGAAATGGAAGGGTTGAGAGGGTGTTGAGCTGGCAACCTGACTCCGTAAGTAACTGCCACAGAGATGACTGATAGATCTGCAGGGTGCGGTGTATCCATCGCGCGATGTATCTTGTAAACTTGTGCCAGATCTTGCGGAGGAAATGAGGTGATATGGCAACCGACTGGGACAAAGTCCAAAGATGGATCGGTGGATGGATAGATGGATAGAGCGATTGATCTTTTAAGCATCTGCAGTGTAGCTCGAGTATACTCATGAGGGACTTCCCAGGCTACAATAACCACTCTGTACAAACATGATGCACAGAAAAGCATCTCGGTGAGCAAGAACATTAAGGCAGGGGCTCGCCAAAAGAAAAAAACATTTGGGCAAACACCTTTGCTAGCAATTACAGCCTGGCAAATATTCCAGCTGTCAATTTTTCAAGATAATCCTCCGTACCATACAGTCATGCTCCTCCCAAAACAGAGACTTGTGCTGGCGGCTCAGAATTCCAGCTAACTTCAATTGTTTGTGAAATGAATAAAATTGTTTTTGGAAAACAAAGAAATGTGCAAGCGATCCCAAACTTTTGAGCGATAGTGTATATCTGTAAAGACCAAGCTTTGATGTCGTTTTAGTTACCGCTTCCTCTCTGCAACGTTAAATTGCTCAGCTTTTTTTAAAGACGTTTTCCTCCCACATCAGACATCTATCTAATAATTCTGCTTGAAACAAAGTCTCCATTTTGCACTTGCATCTATTTTTTTATTTAGGCAGGATGTGAAATCACTGCCTTTCAACCCCTGGCTTCCTGTGTGGTTTCATCCTGACAGCGTTTACAACGAACGTCAAGAATGCAGTCACCCAGCTGGCTGAGGTTCAACACCAGACAGGAAATTCAGAGTGCTGGTGCGTGCCGTGGCGTACAACCCCCGTTACTTAACGTTGCATCGCTTAAATATGCCTTATTTCGCATGATATGTACCGGCACATGAGGCCTGGAGTTATGACCTACAAACAGAAAGTGGTTGTCGTCTCTTACCCACGACCATTAGTGTGAACTCGAAGCCCCGTTTCACGGACTTCCTGTAGACCTGGTTGGGGAGGCTGGCGAAGCCCACGTATCCCTCGAGATTCTTCTGCTGCTGCAAAGAGAGAGAGAGAGAGAGAGAGAGAGAGAGAGAGAGAGAGAGAGAGAACAAGAAACCCACTTTTCATTTCATACCTCTGAAAGATGATTTAAACAAGTAAATTTAGATTAAATGGTTAGCATTAAGCCTGATACTTTATCTAAAGTATATATGAGACTGTGTGACATTTTCAATCTCGTATTTGCTCTAAAATGTTTACTTTACACTACATACACATTCAGCATTAAAAGCTTGATATTCTCTACAAGAAAAAAAAAAAAAATTTACTCACTGCTGTTTGTTTTAATCCAGCCGAGTCCGGGTGACGCAGAGGTTAAGGTCGAAATAAATCCGACGATAAGTATCCAGAATTAATTTTTCCGCATGAAGGGAGACGAAGAAGAAAAGAAAATGTCTTAGTGTCAAAAACGTAAGGACAAGACAATCTATGTAAAAAAAATCTGATTGACATTAAAAACATCATCACATTACACAGAAGTCATTTCTACCCTGTTTTTCAATACACGATTCATTCAAGACACTCGATATCTTACATGAATCAGGGAGTGTAGATCATTTAACACAGGTATTAAATTTCCTTTTCAAATTAAATCAGATCTAGAGTTATAAATGTCAGGGAGTAACTGTTTTTTTGACGTGAATTGTTTTTTACTTTAGATTAAAGTGATAAAAGCCTCAATTTGCCCTGTAGCTCCTGTTCAACAACTATAACGTCATTCAGAAATCTACATTTAGCACAAAATAGTCGCTGTAGGTAAAACTCAAGACATTCAAAGGATACAGAACGTGAGATGAAATCAGAGTCAAACAATAGCCATGGTTCACTTAGCGAGTATCTGTTGCTCTGGTTAACGCTACAGACACGCGACTTCTAGTTACTAAGTGAAGATAAAATCTCCTTGTCACCCCTCGGGGGCAGCGAAGCCGACGCTCAGGTTTAGGAATGAGCAGCGTTCGGGTTCTCATCTGTGCGAGCGTGAAAAGTTATCCCCTAACCCCTAGGGACAGAGTGATGCTGAGACATGTCCGAAAGAACTTGTGGGAATTCAGCTGTTGGGAAGTTCTCAGTGTAGAGTTCGTCATAATGTCGAGATGCTAGAGCAGAGGATGCCGACCCTTGTGGTGGAAAAACTGGGGGTTCCCAAGGACAAGCGTGGGGAAACCATGTCTTAGGGCAAATTAGCATTAGGCACAATTGATTTGTACCATGCCCAGGAACGATTGCTCCACCCTTCTCACTTCACTACTGCCTACCGTTAATGTTATTATTATTATTCTCTGTACTCTGGTACTTTTGCGCATTTTTCACTGTCCGGTACACCTGCTGGCAGTATGCACCTAGCCGGTATGATATTTGGAGAAAAAAAAATGACCAATGATGTCATGTCTACTCCCTCATTCAGGTATAACTGGTGTTAAAATCTGCTTCGATCTGTGCCAGAATACGTCACATCATATCGTTCTCGAGACCATCTCTTTCAGCGGACTCGGGCACTGTTCCTGAGCATGGAACGCTCGCATTCTCACTGATCAAAATGAACCAGACTTTAGGGTCAAAGGTTCTCCAAAACGATCCAGAGTCCCTAATGTGGAAAGGCCCTTAGAGTGTATACCTTTTCTGCCAGATTTGATCAAATTACACTTTCTTTCTTATTATTTTATTAGTCTGATAAAACCAACTGGCTGCTGACGTGCATTAACCCCGCCCTTTTGTACAAAACTGGCAAGCCAAATTGTTGCTGTATCATCTTCCATGTTGGCAACTAGAGGAGAGACGGAAGACAGAAGATTCCCCTAAAAATCAACAAGTGGTTTCAAAATGGCCATGAACAACAACAAAAAAAATAATTAAAAAAAAGTTATCCCCTCTGACATACTGTTCTTGAAATATCTACTCGAACCCAAATTCGACTTGTAATTCCTACTTGAAACTCGTTAAAATGAGGACAGTCGGAGGTTTATGAGTAATGAGCTATAATGTAGAATGAGTTCGTAAATGTAGGAAGCATTTGATTGGATACAGATCTGAGAAGTACAGGATGATGAGGTCATCATAAATGTTTCGGTTTAATGCATGAATAAAAACCAGATTGTGTGTGTGTGTGCATATATATATATATATATATATATATATATATATATATGCACATTCATTTTTTTTCACCTACATTGCTCTTTTGTGTCCACAGAGCTAAGAGACGTGTATAAAAACTAAAATTCTATTTCGATGAGACTTTAAATGCACAAAAAGACAATAATAATACAAATTAAATGATTGAAGTCTTTGAGCTTCTGTTATGGAGCTTTGAGGCGCGTGCACGGGTTAAACCTTTCCCTTATCTAACTAAATCAAGCTAACCAGATTAGCAGCATTTTTACACGATGAGCTAATCGCCATACCAAACATATCACACGTTGGCTCAACCTTATTTCAATATGATACCATTTTTATTGCCTCTAGATGCACACAATAACAACAACAACAAAAAAACAACACAAATAATACAAATGACAATGAAAAAATGAAACCGTTTTCCTGTTAGCTTAGCTTAAACAGAGCTGCAGCTAGCTTTGCTAATAAAGCTAATATGGTTCCTTCCGTATGTTCAACCACACAGATATGAAGAATATTCCTTTCAAATATTTATCATACTATAGAATACAGATAAAATTAAGTAATTATGTGTTTATTTGACGAGCCACTTTCCACTTCAGTGAAGAAGAAAAAAATCACAGGAAATGCCTAAACTCGCGGTCTAGCCGAGGCTAACGTAAATATGTTTAAAAGAAAAAAAAACACACATATATACAAAAACGCAACGTAACTAATAATAAAATCGCAATCTCTAAAACCTTCTGGTCAAAAGTATTTAGTATTCATTTACAAAAGAGAGAGAGCGCGAGTGTTTCTTACCCATAATGTCGCGGTTCAGAGCTGCTGCAGAAACCGAGCCGACATTCCCCTGCTAACACTTCCGCAAAAAAAAAAAAAAAACTCTACGCGCCTTACGTCACGTAGCAGCAGCGCAGCGGCTCCGGGTTACGCAAAGGGCGCATCGGGACTTCGAGAATCGCCATCGGAGGAATTCGAATCGCGTCGTGCACGTAGATGAAAAAAAGAAGAAGAAAAGAAAGAAGGAACGGAAGAAAATTACTTAAAACAGCCACATCAAGAAAACTTCACATTTTCACATAGGTGGAAGAATATATACAATTAGATCGATCGATAGATGTATCATTATTTCAAAAACAGAAAGTCAGACAGACAGGGCAGACATAAGGATAAACAGACAGACAGAAAAACATAGATAGATAGATATGTGGAAAAATTGATTCATTTACATATCACTGTTCTGCTGTTTGCATTTGAAGTAAAATGTTGTAATTCCTCTATGATCCCACAGGTGGTGCGCTTTAAACTATTCACACATCAACGCAGCATCTTGTGTGGTAGAAAGTTATTTGTTAAGTTTATTTAGAATTGTAACAAAATCTAAAAAAGAAAAAAAAATCTAATTAGGGTATTTCTAAACTCGTTATACTAACAAATTGCAATACAAATCGTATCGGCACCTGGGTATCGTGATAGTATCGTATCGGCTGCTCCCTGATAGAGAGATAGATAGATATGTGGAAAACTAAATACACATTAGCAGGCAGCAGAGCATGCTGTGTGGTAGGAGCAGAATTGAGTTTGTTTATAACTGTAATAAAAAAAAAAACTAGTCAGGATATTTATAAAATACTTATAAAGGTATTATAAAATATTTATAAACATACTAAGAGAATCGCAATACAAGTCAAATCACAACTACAGCAGGTACTGCGATAATATCATATTGACTGCTCCCTGGTGATTCCCATTCCTAATTATCACCACATGTATTGTCACACTGATTTGAAAATCTATTTTTTTGCGGTAGTAAAATGTTGTGGTTCTTCTATAATCCTACAGATGGTGCTCTCTAAACTATTCTCACATTAGTAAGTTTGAGTAAGTTAAGAATTATAACTGAATAAAAATAAATAAATATTACAAATGTAATCAGGACATTTACAAAATTGTGATACTAACCAAATCGCTATACAAATCGAATCACGATAATAACTTATTGGCTGCTTCATGGTGATTCCCATCCCTGATATCTATCTATCTATCTATCTATCTATCTATCTATCTATCTATCTATCTATCTATCTATCTATCTATCTATCTCTATAGATAGATAGATTGTTGTTAGGGAGGCTTTATTCACTAACCCATAATCTCTTGTATCTTGTAAACTTTTCTTTTACAGTTTCATAAATATTTAAACTTCAGTTTTAGAAAATGCCCCAGCTGATCAGAAATTAATCTGACATTCTTGGCGTAAGGCTAAGACTTAGGGCATGTGGCGGGGTACACCCTGGAAATTGTTCCAGTCCATCACAAGATAATACTGAGGTTACATTTAATTAAACATAATTTATCCGTTATTTAGCTTCGATGCTTAATAAATATTTAGGAAAACGTCTGGCTTTTACTTTGAAAAGTTTTGCCCTTCATTAATGATGACACTTCCGTGTTGTCCTGCGCGAACCGCATCCCAAAATTGCTAAACGAAGTGCACTACGTAGGGTACGCAAGCATGTATACATGATGCACTAATAACATGGAATTCTATCTCTCAGATTATTATTGTTGTTGTTTTGTTCAGTTCATGTTTAGCATGATAAATAACCTAAATTAATTAGAGTGGATGTGTTTTTTGTTTTTGTTAAGATTGCGCGTGCAGTCTTATGTGTAGGGCACCTAAAAAGGACACCGGAAACGGATTGGGACGTTGCCTGGCAACTGACAGCCCCGGGTCAGGCGCGTCACAATGTTTCAATGTGTGGTGTCTTTTTAACGCAAGATGAAGGAAAGAAACAGGCAGGGAAATATTAACAGGATGTCATTGAGTTTAAGGTTAAATGTCGGTGTTTATTAGATTTTTAATTAGAGCGTTAGTTAGTTGGCTAGCAAGCCAGCTCTTGAGTGTTTAGTGCAGTTAGCATGAGCTCCGCTCAGGGACATGGACAAGGACAGGGACATGGACATGGACGGGGACAGAGAACCGCAGCGGCGATCGCGGACACCGCAGAGGCTCCGGTGCGAGGGAGTCTGTGGAAACTCTTCAGCCACGTTCGGGGGGAGAACATGGTCGCCGGGCTGTGTGGAGGCGCCGTGTCCACCTTGGTGCTGCACCCGCTAGATCTGGTTAAACTACGATTCGCAGGTAATCTCTCTTTTCTCTCCCTCTATCTTATTTCCCGTGAAAAGTAACTTCTCACACGTGCTCATCAAGGTCGCACCCTGATGACGTCACAGACCCTTTCCCAACTCGACCCGGTTAATTACGAATAAAAAGAGAAGTGTCAGAAAATAAACACATATATTCCACATAAAGTCACACTACCACATCCTTTTAGAGAGTTGTTGCTGTGTTATAGATGATGGCTATGTGTTTGGAGACCCTCCGCCGTCGCGCACGAGCAAATTCCACAACGGGTTGTCACGGGGACGTGCGAGATGACGTCACGGGCGCGGCTTCACGCGCCTGCAAATTTAAATGTCGCCTGAAATTGAAATTATATGAATAATATGTTGCGTTACCGCCACCTACTGGTCGTTGATCTCCCTTTCACATTTATTAATTCATCATCATCGTCTATAAGGCTTTATCCTGTATACAGTGTCACTGGGGGCCTGGAGCCTATCACAGGAGACTTAAGGCACGCACACACACACACACACACGTCTTTGGACTGTGGGAGCAAACCGGAATCCCCGGAGGAAACCCACCAATGCACAGGGAGAACATGCAAACTCCATGCACACAAACCCTCAACCCGAAGGTGCGAGGCGGCAGTGTTAACCACTGAGCCACCGTGATATTGGTTTATGTCTCGTTAATCCATAAACGTTTAGTGTTCTGAGAATCCTGACGAATCCTCCGAATTTGGGTGAAATAGCACAGGGCGATCACTAACCATTCACATGCATACAAATGTAATTGAATAAAATAAAACCTGGATTGCTCTTTTTTTTTTTTATTCTGAATTTCTGACTGTTTTTTGTTTTTGTTTCAGTGAGCGACGGCTTGGAGCTGAGACCGAAGTACCACAGCGTCTGGCACTGCATGAAGAGCGTCTGGCAGCAGGAAGGACTCCGCGGCTTGTACCAGGGGGTCACGCCGAACGTCTGCGGCGCCGGAGCTTCATGGGGTCTTTATTTCTTATTGTAAGTACTACTGTTTTTTTTTTTTTTTTTTTACTGTTCTGCAACGTCATCACGTGGTCATCTAATGACCACACTTTTTATTTTTTTAATAACAGTTATAATGCCATCAAGGCGTATAACAAGGAGGGACGTCAGACGGAGCTGAGTGCCAAAGAGCACCTGGTGTTTGCGGCAGGAGCAGGTCCGATCTTCTTATATCTCACACACACACACAGATTGTATTATGAAAATAATCATCAGTCTATCTTGTCACCGCGTTTATACCTTTACATCCGGCTCGCTGAAGTCGTGTCTCTTTAGACAAACTCCTGTCTGTCATTTCTATCTGCTTTTTTGTCACTAGCACTTCACAAGATGTTTGCGTTGCCATGGGAACGCTGGTCTAATTAAGACGGATATTTATATATTTCTTTCGTCCATTCCTAAAGACGTTAATAAATAGGGTGATGAGAAACGCCTCACTACATCTCATCGATATAAAGAGCGATCCCCCCCCCCCCCCCTCATCCCCCCGCTATCCCGTTGGGAGGTCACGAATTACAACGACATCAATAACTCTTAATGAATACCCCCCCCCCCCCCCCCCCCCCCACCCCCCGCTGACTCTAACGCTTATTGATTTGCCCCGCAGAGATGTTACCAAGATTGTTATTGATATTTAATGAGAGTTGGTGCCATTTTTATTTTGTTTTTTAAACAGGAGTGATGACTCTGTGCCTCACAAACCCGATCTGGGTGACAAAGACCCGCATGGTCCTGCAGTACAGCGCCGATCCGAGTCAGAAGATGTACAAGGGCATGGTGGACGCGCTGGCGAAGATCTACCGTCACGAGGGAGTACCAGGACTCTATCGGGTACTACGCTGTGTGTGTGTGTGTGTGTGTTGTGTTAAATACAGCAGTTCAGTTTCATGTTACTGAGCTCCACTCTACACTTTAGAAGAAGGCTTGGAGGAAACATGTACACACGTTCACTCTGAATCCGACAGCTGTCACGAGGAAGAGCGCTTAAAATAGGAAACGCGTGATTTCTTAAAATAGCAAAAACAAAAAACTGAGTTTTTTTTTCAATGTCCTTAAATGGTATCTTCTATATTGTAGCTAGAAAATTTCAGTACGCTCGCACCATCGTTATACACCTTTTTTATTCGTTAGTGATGCAAAAGTAATGGCATAGAATGAAGGAAACGATACAAGATTGATGTGACTGATCCAGTTCTTTTGCAGCATGCCATCTGTCTAGTCCCAATGTGATTTATTTAGGATTTTAGATCATTTGAGGCAGATCATGGAATTTCCCTGAGTAAGCTTTTCACGTTACATAATCAGCTCTTTAAGTGAACCTCCAGCCTCAACCACCAGGGGGTGCTCATGCTTCAGGAAAAAACAAAAACAGCGAACTTAGGTGAACTTCCATCCCTAACCACCAGGGGGTGCTCATGCTTCAGGAAAAAACAACAACAGCGAACTTAGGTGAACTTCCATCCCTAACCACCAGGGGGTGCTCATGCCTCAGGAAAAAAAAAAAACCCCAACAGATGCAGTAAAAGTTTTCCCCAGCACATTCAACGTGTTAAATATTAATAAATCTGTATTTATGATTATATTTATTTCCCCATGGCTGTTTTTCTCTGTGCACAGGGGTTTGTTCCTGCAATTTTCGGGACGCTGCATGGAGGTCTGCAGATCATGGCGTATGAGGAGCTGAAGAGGAGCTACAACAAACACAGGCACAAGCATTCTGAAGCTAAACTGGCAAGTGCAAAAGAACCAGATGAAGCATTCTGAAGGAAATCGGCTTTAACCACAGCCGTGACGTTACGTCATCTCTTTGCCTCCCTCTGCAGGGTCCGTTGGAGTACATCACGATGGCGGCCCTGTCCAAAATCTTCGCCGTGGTCTCGACATACCCGTACCAGGTGATCCGGGCTCGCTTGCAGGATCAGCATACGAGCTACAAAGGGGTGCTGGACGTCATCCAGCGGACGTGGAGGTGAGACGCCGGAATAGAATTTTTGGATTCTAAGACGAGTCGGTTTACTTAGAAGAGTCGACTCAAAGATTCGATTTGCTCCTGCATGACACACAGGTGTCGGGTTTCTATCTTGATGGTGTCTAAGCACTAGTGAAACACTGGGATAAGTGCATTAGTGGAGCAGGGGTTATATAGACAAAATAAAAGGAGTATAACTGTGTTCTGTTATTCTACACAATTAAAAGTCCCGCTTTGACTCGAACGTCCCATCGTATATATTCTACAGGCGGGGCCAAAAAAGATTTGAGAATTGTACAAATATCAATTTTCTGCTTCATTGTTTTTTTTTTTTTTTTTTTTTAGATCTCTTTGTCATATGTTACTCTGATACACTAAATTATTATCACAATAATAATTCATAAGTGTCAAATCATGACACAACCATCCAAGAACAGCTTAGTGACGAACAATGACTTCTCCAGCATGATGGAGCTCCTTGCCATGAGGCATAAGTGATGACTCAGTTGCTCTGGGAGCAAAACATTGAAATTTTGTCCAGGAAACTCCCCAGACCTTAATCCCATTGAGACCATCTTGTGGTTAATCCTCAGGAGGCGGCTGGACGAACAAAACAAAAACCCACAAATTTTGACAAACTCCAAAGCAATGATTATGCTGGAATGGGCTGCGCCATCAGTCAGGGTGTGGCCCAGAAGTTGATTGACAGCATGCCACTGCAAATACTGCCTCTAATGGAATTGTCAATAAAAGCCTTTGACACTTACGACATGCTTGTAATTATACTTCTGCGTCCCAGAATAACTTCTGACAAAAAAAAAAAAAGATCTAAAAACACTGAAGCAGCAGACGCTGTGAAAATTAATATTTGTGTCATTCTCAACACTTTTGGCCACGACTGTAGATGTAGTTTAAAAAAAAAAAAAGTAGTTTTGGACAAAAGTGCCTCATCAGCTGTGCCCGCAGCAAAGTGGCACACGGAAACTTTGTGTTCTTTGCTTATATTTAAATATTTATATATTTATTTTCCTTTCATGTCTGCAATACTTATTTGGTTCCTCCTCATATATATGTGCAGTATATTCATTTCACCTTGTTTTCAGTGTTTTGTTTTCACAAGCTCGGTCCCACACACATCACACTGATTCGTACAGCGTCCTGGAAAAAAATAAACAGAACTTTTTTTTTTTTTTTTTTTTTTAATCCTAGGGTTTTGTTAACTTTTTTTTTTTTTTTTTTTAATCCTAGGGTTTTGTTAACTTTTTTTTTTTTTTTTTTTAAATTCACCTTCAGTAAGCGCTTTCTCCTGGCGATGGATCTGGAGCGTGTCCCAGGAAAAGAAAAGTAGGCAATGGTTCTGGAACGCTGTACACTCCAGTTCTTTACGCTCTGACTTCCAGCTAAAGCTTATGGGACATAGTGTGTCCCAGCGACCTGCATGTTTTTAGGCGATGGAAAAACCGAAAGTGAGAAACGCCGTAGAGCTGCAGTGAACCGAGAAGTTTTAGAGGTGACGGAGATGATATGGCTTTTTTGACACGATTTAGGCTACTGTTGGAAAATCATGCCATTCCAGATGTTCAGAAAAAAATCACATGGTCGGGTTAAAAGTAGAAATCCAGTGGCATATGAATTTAATCCGTTCTGTTCGTATTGCGAAACACATCGTCCCATAGGAAATAATGTAAATGAGGATAATCCGTTCCAGCAAAATACTAAATACAAAAATATTACCAATTTCCAACACCATAATTATTTTTTTTGCATATTTAAACAATCATAATAATTATTTAATAATTATATTTATATAATTTATTATAAATATTTTTATTATAAATATTTTTTATATATTGTATTATAAATATTTTTATTATAATTATATTTAATAATTATATTATATTATTATTATAATCATAATTATTTTTGCATATTTAAACAATCAAAACATTTAGAAAAGACATGTAAATAATGTAAAATATGGAATAAACAGACATTAAACCTCGCTTAACCTTTAATAATTAATTTATGATTTCTCTCGGCACCGGCTGCTTTAAAAACCAAACTGAAAGCGGCTCCGTTTTCTTCTTGCTGCCGTCCTTGAAAACATTCTTGGGACCCGTGGTGCTGCGACATCACTAAATCTTGGACAAAATGACCAAAAAAAAAAACACACAAAATAATGTGTAAACTTGCATTGTGTAAACTTTCCACTGACGCGAACGAGTTTTGAATGGCTCCCGAATTTACCCGCAATTTAGCCGGCGTTCGGATCGGCTCGGTCCGGTCGCTCGTCTGCAGAAAATGCTTCGTATGCCGAGGCAGATTTCTTAGAAAATTTCAGGCGAAAATTTGTGAGATGAGGCGTTTGTAAATCAAATCTTCTGCTGAATGAGCAATCCATTCATTGATTGATTTATTTTCTACAGCTGTTTGATGATTTCTTTATCTCGTCTCCCCTGCGTAGGAACGAAGGTCCTTCAGGCTTCTACAAAGGCATGGTGGCCAGCCTGATCCGCGTGACGCCGGCCAGCTGCATCACCTTCGTGGTTTATGAGACGGTGTCCAGCTTCCTCCTGGACAGGCACAAATGAAACGAAGTGATCTCGTGCCAAGAGAGAGAGACAGAGAGCGATATTAGCACGGAGAGAGTGGGAGCGCTCGTCAGGCCACGCCGCAGACCAGACCACGAGACGAGAAACGAGGCTCCTCAAGGCCGACGCACATGCGATGTGGTGCAACAGAGGGAACTGGTGCTGCTTAGAGTTTACATGTGTAAGATGGGTACTGTACGCTGGAGGAACAAACCCGAGGCAACAGTTTCCTAAGACAAAAAAAAATGTAAAAAGTACAAAATGTAAAATTCTTTTGCACTTAAGAAGTAAATAGTTAAAAAGTAAAAAAAAAAAAAACTGTTCCACACAAATCTGTCTGAATTTCGAGTGCGCCGGGACACGGATCATTTCATTTATACACTTCCTCATTCTCAGTGCTTTTGTTTCAATGTGGAGAAACGGAGCCAACAACGCTGGCCAAAAAAAAAAAATATATATATATATATATATATATATAATGCAAGCAGCAGCAAACAATAATAACGAGCGCAGGAGTAGGCGGACACGGTCAAACAATCTGCTGGGGTGGGCGGGATCAATACATTGCCTACTGGAGTGGGCGTGATTGGTGAAATCTCCTGCTGGAGTGGGCAGGACTGATTTAGCTTTCCGCTGGAGTGGGCGGAATTTATCAAACTTTTTGCTCGAGAGGGTGAGATTGGTCAAATGATCTGCTGGAGTGGGTGGGACTGATCAAACTTTCTGGAGGAATGATTCCTGATTGGTCAGGATTCCTTTAGGGGCCTGTGTGTGTGTGTAATTATTTGTTCCCCCCCCATCTTCCTCCTTGCAAAAGGCACTACCTCAGACCACAGATAGATATGTTTTAAGAGCCAGGAAGTTGTACCTTAACATAGGAAACCAATCAGACAGCCAGTTTATTAGTATAGGTTGTGTAACTCCACCCCTTCGACCACGCCTCGCAGAGATTGAATGTGGGATGGTTAGGGAAAACCGGGAGAGTGCGTGTGAGAGCGCGTGTGTGTGTGTGAGAGAGCGCGGGTGTGTGTGTGAGAGCGCGGGTGTGTGTGTGAGAGCGCGGGTGTGTGTGTGAGAGCGCGGGTGTGTGTGTGAGAGCGCGGGTGTGTGTGTGAGAGCGCGGGTGTGTGTGTGTGTGAGAGCGCGGGTGTGTGTGTGTGTGAGCGCGGGTGTGTGTGTGTGAGCGCGGGTGTGTGTGTGTGAGCGCGGGTGTGTGTGTGTGAGCGCGGGTGTGTGTGTGTGTGAGCGCGGGTGTGTGTGTGTGTGTGAGCGCGGGTGTGTGTGTGTGTGTGAGCGCGGGTGTGTGTGTGTGTGAGCGCGGGTGTGTGTGTGTGTGAGCGCGGGTGTGTGTGTGTGTGAGCGCGGGTGTGTGTGTGTGTGAGCGCGGGTGTGTGTGTGTGTGAGCGCGGGTGTGTGTGTGTGTGAGCGCGGGTGTGTGTGTGTGTGAGCGCGGGTGTGTGTGTGTGTGAGCGCGGGTGTGTGTGTGTGAGCGCGGGTGTGTGTGTGTGAGCGCGGGTGTGTGTGTGTGAGCGCGGGTGTGTGTGTGTGAGCGCGGGTGTGTGTGAGAGAGTGAGTTTGTGTGAGAGAGTGAGTGTGAGAGAGAGTGTGAGAGAGAGTGTGAGAGAGAGTGTGAGAGAGAGTGTGTGTGAGAGTGTGTGTGAGAGTGTGTGTGAGTCCACAGGACCTCACTGGGATAATTTATGTAAAGAACCAAAAATGTAATATCCGTGACAAACTTGTGAAAACGTAAATATATTTCCACCAGATTTGATTTTTTTGCTTCCCAATGTCATGTTCCTACAAGACTGGATGTTAATTCTGCCATTTAAGGAATAAAATATTTAATGAGTGGATGATGTTGTGAAGTACTCTGTGTTCATTATTTATTGAAAAAAGAAATCGTAAAAAAAATTATTATTCAACACCTTGTATCATAGCTTACTGAAATGCTAATAATAATACTAATAATAATGAAAAGAAACTTAGTTGTACGTATATACTTTGAGATGGAAGGTTATCTTATATTTTTTTTCAAAAAATACAAAATACAGTATAAAAATGTCTAAAATATAAGCAAAAACACTTGTAATAAATCATGCCGTTTCTATTTCTATTCAGTTAGATTTATACAGTACCACTAACAAGAAGAACTAAAGGTCTCCAGTTCACAAATGGACTCCGTCCAAGGAGGCGCTAAAGTGTGTGTTTGAGGTCGGAGGTCATTTAGGCAGCTCCTCGATGATCACCCTGGAAACGGAATTCCAGCCAGTGGAGGCGTCGCCGTGTGGGTAGTCGTCGCACGTCCCCACCCAGATGGCCACGTCCAGCAGACCGGCTCGGATGCCCTCGCACAGACCTTCCACTAAGGGGAGGGGAAAAAAAAAACATCAGAAACATGTGTATTCATAGTGTTTTGTGCAAAAGTTAGCATCCCTTTACATACATAAAAGCACCGCTTTGTTTCGGCTTCGTTAAAACAAATGTTGAAATCAAGGGGGCGGAGTTACTGTTACCAATAAGTGCACAAGATTTTGGATACGATACATCCCAGAGTGTTGTGTTCTTCATATCTATTGAATATTTTTTAACGGTATGTTACAGAGAAAACATAAACGCATCTTTCTTGTGTCAGAAAACTCACTGGAGAAACTCACCTTATCAATGATAAATGAAGGTTTGTTTTGCTTAAATACAACCTTTTTTTTTTTTTTCAATCCATTTATCTTTATAATGTATGGAGGGTTGACATGAGAGAACTTGAATCACAAAAAAGTTTGTATTAAAATATCCTTGCTCGGTGGAAAGTTGGTAGTGCACATTCTGAGTCACTAGATCTTATTGAAAAATGTGTTGAACTGAACTTGTTTGAGGCTCTCGGGTTACCTCTCGGGTTAAGGTTTGCTATGCTAAACAATCCACTAGATTTAAATACATGCTGTGCATTTAAACCTTTATTACTTGCTTCATAGCATGGCACGAGGAATGAAGTGGCTCTAGTAGTCAAAGACATTTGTGTTATCGCAACAAAGGTTTTTTGGATTTGTATAGTTTGCATCAATATATTGATACTTTTACCATAATGCAACATCTCAACCGTTTGGAAGAGGCCTATACTGGAGGCTTTGTAATAAATAAACAAACAGAGCTTGTTTTTTTCATTGCCACAAGGAAATAAAAATGCAAAGAAAAAGAGAAGATAAGGATGTTAAGGAAAAGAGTCGACTAGGTGTATGTTAACTTTCGACCCGATTTAATGAACTTGAAAGATGTGGAAATGTGAAGAAGCGTTGAACTCGGAATGTTCCCCTTTTGAGCGTGTAAATAAAACCTTCAAAATAAAGAGGATCTGCCGCTGATATGAAATGATTAGAATCCCGCAGGACACTCGCTCCTCGATGGCGTGTGACACTGACCCGTTGTCAGCGAGTGCTTTTCAGGCGGCTCGAGCGTCTCCTGATGAGGAGTGCTGTCCCTCGAACACACACTCGTCCTTTCCCCGCCTTGTTTAATGCGTAATGACATTGCCTGAAGGGCTCTTCTACCAAACACCAGCCCTCAGCCTGCATCTATTAGTCTGAACTGATTACAGTTGATTACACTTGTGATCGTAAAACACGGTTACGGCCGCGAGCCGAGTCGAAGAAGAAGAAGCCGGCGTTCGTCACGGGAATCACACGAGAACGCTGAGACGATGACGCTGGGAATGAAGACCTGCTGTTAGAAACGAGGTCGAATAAAAACATCCACGTAAGGTCATAAACAGCTCCAGACCTTTTCATATCCTCTACTTTGATCACCTGCTACACTAATGCACTGAGCTTGGATACCATCAAGGTAGAACCGGAGCCAGGATCAGGCTGCCTGCTTCATGACTGAAACCCCGGCCTCCCAGGAACTCCATTAATGGTCCAAACATGTGGAAATGCCTTGGATTGAGGTCAGGACTGTACGGCGGATGTGGCAATAACTACAGAATTTAACAAGTCTCATCGTCTACTCGAAGTCTCCTGTAAATATCAACTGGTTTTTACGCCTTTATTCACCAGAAATTTCATCATGCACGTCACATACGAAGTCTCGTATTCCACTATTCAACATTTGGCCAGTTGATTTTAATTGATGTCTTGGTCCAGTATTCCATTCCATTCCATTTTTAAAAAATTCAGCCCTATTAAATTATGGAATTTATAGACTGTATATATATTTTTTGGTGCTAAATTATAAAACAGAAATGGATTTCTTTAAAAGAGTTTTTGGTATGTAACTAATTTGTCTCTGTAAATAATTATTACAAGGGTTTTTTATCAGTCTTGTAAGTGATTTGTAGTGTTTTGGATTGACATTTTTATAAAACATGACTGTATCACCATTCACCTGAAAAATTAATAAACGTTCAAATAAGCGATCGAATAAATTGTTGACGATGTAAATAATAATAGCTTTTTATAATTTTCCAAAATTTTGTCGCATCCCAAATTTTAATTGTTGGTCTTAAAACAAAACAAAACAAAACTTGTCATGAAAAAAACTTGTCACTCGGCTGTTGGGGTCTGACCTGACGAGGTGCGGTGGATGTTGATGGTGGAGTTGAACTCGGGGCTGCCCTGGTCCAGGTAAACGATGGACTCGATGGGCAGCGGGCCAGAACATTCGGCTCCGTTAAAGGTGAAGTACCAGCGCTGACAGCAGGCCGTCTTACACTTGAGCCGGAGCGAGCCGCTGAAGAGGACGCGCAGGGAGCTGTCCGAGCGCAACTTAGTGAACGTACACTCCTGCACACGAAAAAACCCACATGGATTGTAAACTTTCTTCTTATTAGCAAAAAAAAAAAAAAAAAGCTTAAAGTGCCACTCACTGCGATTTTGCCCAGGTCGATGCCGTAGTTGAGCGATTTCCAGGCGCACTGCTTGTAGTTGGGCGTCCACGGCTCATCGAATCTCTCGGGTACACACTCGCCCTTCTCTCCCTTCGCTCCATCTCGACCCGGGACCCCAGGCGTTCCCGGAATTCCGTTCACTCCCGGGTTTCCCTCTCGGCCCGGGATGCCCGACGGACCCTGCATGCAGCTGCCGTACTGTAACAGGAAAATGTGAAACAGGAAAATTATACCTTGTATACTATGTACACACTGCCCGTCCAAAAAAACCCGGATTTAAGTAAGCTTCTCATTTCTTAAACGACCATAAGATGTAAGCTGGTGTAAGATGTAAGGTTGTGTGGTTGTCGCAAAGATTCCTGCAGACATCTGCGTCAAGAAAGTAAAACAACTGGGGCCTCCGAGTGGCGCAGTGGTTAAAGCGCTCGCCCTATCATCCGGAGATCGCTAGTTCGAATCCCGGGTGGTGCTGTAACCTCTCGCAGCCGGAGGTCTAGAGAGAGCTGATTGGCCGAGCTCTCTCAGAGGGGAGGGATGAGAGGTACTTAGTGCTCCCACATTAATCACGGCTCTACAGCCAGTCAGGGGCGTCTGTGAGCTCGTGCAACGGAGGGAGCGGATAGCGCTGTCCTCCGAGTGTGAGCAGTTCGAAAAGATGCGGTCGGCTGGCGTCACGTGGTTCGGAGGAAACACGTGATAGTCTTCGGCCCTCCCGGCTGAGTGGTAGTAGTAGCCTTAATGTGGGAGCCCCCTAGTGACGGGGAGGAATTGGACACGACTAAATTAGGAAAAAAAAATGTTTAATAGTGAAAGTAAGAGCATTTCCACACACGCACAATGGGAAGAGAACCCAAGGGGAGGGATTGGGACTAAACAGCTGTGTAGCCTTAGGAAGAACTCTTATCGCTGAAGCTAATCAGGAAAAAGGGCTTCAATTAGCTGGGTAGCATAAAGAACGGACAGTGGAGTGTTGCAAAAAGGTCATGTGGTCTGATGAGTCCCCTGTTCCAGTTCCTGTCCGATGTAGCCATCATGCCGAGAGTGCGTTCGTACAAGCCACCCCAGAGTGCCACTGAGCAAACCATAGAAGCCGTCTGGTTTGCTCCTCGTGCCTGCAGATGCTTTACACAGACGCTCGAGTCTTAGGCAGCTTCGAGCACAATGCTCACTCTCAGTATGCAGCACTGACATCGAGCTAAATTTACTATGAGGTAGACATTTAAGGTGCGCTCTGTGCATCTCCGGAATTATTATTCAGGGTGTACAGGAGTCTGTCGAGCCGTGCGCGTCTGTAATTCGTCACCACTAGAGGAGATGCTCTCACTCATCACCGCACGATCAATATTCCGGACCAGTGCGGTGCTACATACACAAACGGTATGCTAATCCGATGTCTATCACGCTTACAGAACGCCGGCGTAATAAACAGACAGCTGAATTCGCTGAAATATGATGGGAAAGAAGAAAATGATCATCTCTAGGCATGAAAGCAGATCGGAAGAGTCTGAAGTGTGAATTAGCGCTAATGCGTTTGCACAGGAGAGGGAAGGGCGGATGGTTGGAAGCTGGAAAATGGTGGTTACGTCCCAGACAGGCTGAGACGGTCACCGGTTCTTTGACATTCGAAAATGAACGTTGCATACATTCACATGTCAGATTTGTAAAGGTAAAAAAACAAACAAAAAAACAAACAAACCAAGAATAAAAGGAGAAGACTGCTGGAAAGGCGACGTCATCTGAGCAGAGCGGGTAGACAAATAGGACAAAGTCGGACTAATGAACACCGTCTGTAAAAACTCTTTCCCTTTCTGACGTAATGTCCGAAGTCCTGTAGCAGGGTTACCAGATTTGAGAAAAGTTTTCATCTCAACCACCAGAGGTGTGTTCAAGTCAAACCGGGACCCGTGAGCGTAAGAATGAATTATTGACATATATAGATGACCTCAAGCACAGTACGGTGAAGCCGCGGTAAAGCATTTGAACCATTTGCAAGCGATTTAAAGGCAACCGTACGTCCACGAGTGGAACGCCTGACTTGTCGCCAACTTGCGCTAGAGACGCATCGATCTGTGGGAGCTGTACACACAATCATTCATCAGCACCACTCCAATCCAAGACATTTCCACATGTGTGGGGGGCGTCACAGGAGTTCCTGGACGTGAAGTAGGTGTACTGATAAAACTTTCTACCTTAGTAGCATCCAAGCACGAGTGAAACACTGGGACAAGTGCAGCAGTGTAGCAGGAGATTATATAGAAAAATAGAAGAAGTTTTCTCTAATTCTATGCAATCAAAAGTCCTGGTTTGACTTGAACGTCCTGGATACAGTTTAAAAAGGCACAAAATGACCTGGGGAGGAATTGGACACGACTAAATTAGGGAGAAAATCGGGGAAAAAAAAAATAAATAAATAAAAAAATAAAAAAAAAACATTCACATTTTTACATTACAATATTTATTTTACTCCCTTTTTTGTCTTTGTCTAATACTGAACTTGTCCAGTCCATAATCCCAATTTCTTCAATATAACTACAACAGAAATGCTTCTACAATATGCATCATAGAAATACTTATTATTCTGCACTTTTTCTACTTTACCTTTGTTTGTGGAAATTGATTCCATTTAATTCCATTTAATTATATGCTTTACGAGACGCTATCTGCAGCAGGGTCACTTTTAAAGGACACCTATTATGCACAAAAATGTCATTTTTAATCACTTTTTGACATCATGACGGGTCTCGTGACGGTGTGCATGCTTTTGGTCCTTTTTTCATTTTCGTATTGGCGGAAAAGTTCGATTTTGCTCCTAAAGGGACCACATATAAGAAAATCCCCTCCCCTGGCTTGTTGCTGAACTCCGGCAAGGGCGTGGCTCAGGAGTAGCTCATTTACGTAGATACTGAAAGAGCTTGTTTGAAGGAGGTGTAAAAGATAGTAAAATTACAGTTTATATAGACTTTCCGGAAAAAAAAAAAAAAGGATGCACAAAACGGCAAAAAAAAAAAAAGGATTTGTTTCTCCATGGCAACCATGCTCTGAAAACAAACAAAAAACAATACTGCATTGTCTCAGGTCCGTTGTGCTGCCGTCAGTTATATAATTTATATGAATCTACAGTATATGAGTCTACATTATGGCAGCTGCGTTAGTTTATGTCATGAAAGCTACTGAACCACAGGTAGGTATTTTTCCCTGTATACTGAATGTCTCGGCATTATTTAAACAATCCACTCCGCTGCAACTCTTTGCTAAGTCCAGCGATAGATGACCCCTGACCGAGGAGTCGCGCCTGAGTGAAACCCCTGCAGGATGCCGACAAACAGCTCGAGTGCAGACCCGACTTCAGCTTAAGGACGCGACATGAAACAACGTGAAACCGACAGCGCTGCTTTTGCCAAGGCGTCACCTGAGTTGCCTCCTGCCAGAGTAATTTAGGGTCTCATTGGCATGCCTGTGGGCACCGAGCCGTGGAAATAAGGGTCTTTAACTGAACCATAAATCTCGGCGCTATCGGCTGGAGGCAGAGCAGAAAGTGCAATGGATTCATATTTATTACGGGCCCCTGGTGCGCACTTCAGAGCTGCTGGCTTGTGCTTATTGACAGAGCGAGCGCGCAGCATCCCCGCAAAACAAAGCGGCGGATACACCCGCAGATAAACAAGCGGCTTCGATCGCGGTGGACCGGCTCCGTCAGCAGAGAGCCGACTGCCGAGGCTCATGGGAAGGCAGGATGAAAAATGCACTCAGGTGTGCTGGGCCACGCCGGGCAACAAGCGAGAGAATATCGAATCAATTCAAACAGATGAGCGTTCCCTTTAGCTTCAAGACTTTTCATTACGATGATAAATCGCCTATGATATTTAAGTAATAGAACCATTTACAATCCCATGCTGAGGGTTCTTTTTTTTTTTTTTTTTTTTTAAATCAAGATGATGAACTATGGATGAATCAGCGAGCCGCGTTTCCACCCTCTCTGCCACTATGCATTCGATTGCCTTCATTTCAAGCCAAATATTTTTTGCCATAAGTCCAATTTGTGTGATTCTGACAACCAGGTTAGCTGTAGGAAAGAAAAAGAAGTATGTTTTCTCTCTCTCACTCAGACTTGCACAGACGCGCACACACACATAGATGACTTCCAAAGATTTTTTTTTTTTTTAAACTAACCATCAATTCAGTCCATTTATAGCTTTTTTATTTTCATTCGTTGTCAAAAGTCTTAGAGCGAAGTGAAGCTTTTTAGGATAACTTATAGCCAAGATTTAACCAGCAACTTATGATCAAGCATTTTGTCTCTTTCAATGGAAAGACGTCATAAGTAGGAGTTAAAAAAAAAAAGGCATTGGGTTTTTGAATGCACGGGTTAAATGAAGCGCGTAACAACGGCCTCGATCCTATGGATTATTTCGATCATGCGTGAAGACGCAGGAGCGGGGGGGAGGGGGGCGGTGGGGGGGGGGGGGGGGGGCGGGGGGGGAGGGGGTGCAAGCAATGAAACCAGGACCTGATAGGAAATGGTACAAGGTGACATTATGGAGAAAATGCCAGTGTAATTATTGACCAACACTAAAACGATTAGAGTATATTAGAGATCAGTTCAGTTGTTGCATCGCGATTCATCCATGTATCACCACACTAACTCCAAAATTTTTTAAAGATTTTTTACAATTCTTTTTATATGTTTGCATTTCTAGTGGTAAAATGTTGCAGTTCCTCTATGATCCTGCAGGTTGTGCTATAAACTATTCATGCATAGGCAGGCAGAACAGCATCCTGTATGGTTGTAGTGAATTATTTGCTAATTTGTTTACAATTGTAACAGAAACTGAACAAAATAAAATAAATAAATAAATAAATAGATAAATAAATCTTGAATTGGGATATTTATAAAATCGTCATACTTACAGAATCGCCGGTATTGGGATCATACCGCATCAGTTGCTCCCTTGTGATTCCCGTCCCGACTGCAATGGTACAGTTTCTTCCCAAATGTTTATGGACACCTGAATATCATTTCCACATGCACTTCCTGACCAGATAGACTCCCTTTTGCTTTTATAATCAACTTTGTAACATATTCAATATAAATTTCAGCTTATCAAAATATATTTTAAACAATTAGGCTGTAAATCTGGTCTTGCATACTGTATGTGCCGGTTCAAATTCTAGCCTGAGAAGTAAATAAGGGTAAACCAGGTGTACAAACTGGCAACATAAAAGCTTTGTATTAAGCATTATGTAAGGTACAAAAAAGGTATAGAAGTAAAATAATAAATATAATATAATAAAAACGTTATAGGAAAATAATCAACGACGCAGAACTCTCTCCGAAGTTGATTATTTATCAATAACGGCACCTCCAGAAGCATTGCATTTGGAGTAGCAGGTGTTTAAGACATTAGATTAGTGATCCGAAGGTCCCAGGTTTGTTTTTTTCCTGACTACAGACGCTGACAATCGGAACTTATTTATAAACAATTCGTTCCATCAACAGTCTCATTTTTTTACCCCACTTTTAAAGTAAGTATCATCAAAGCTGTTAGAAAGCAAAGATCTGACACTGGCGAATCCTTCCATTAATGATTGATGGACAAGCGCATTAATGTTACGGTAAACCTTCATTAATGTCATAGCTGCTGTTATAGAAAAACAACCGATAAAACCAGCTGAACCTAGATTTCTGAGATTTAGTATCCTGTATAGTGTTTTGTGATAAACTGTACTTGAAAAGTAGATTTCAAATGCATAAGCTATAATACTGCGAGCAGATACTGTACGCAGATACGGCAATTTGAGGCTGAATTTAGATGTGGTAATTACATGTGGTTATGGAATTGGAAGCTGGATAATTACATCGTATGGAAGAGGAATACAATCAAACTTTATTTCTGAGCACATTTGCGCTCGCTCAGGAGGATGAAACCTCAAGAGTCTCAAGGATTTCATATCGCATATTGAGGGAATTCTAGTTTGTATGAAGTTCACAATTATGATAGGAATCAGTGTGCTCTAGGTGATACACATGGGGTCTTCATGTTCCTCTCAGATGGTTCTGATTCCTAGATAATCACTATTTAGGACACGTTAATCACTGGAATTTTGGTCAATTTCCAAATGATTAGAGGTAATAAAAGCATGAATAAAAGTTTTGATTATTTTCCTATAGCATGTCCAAGAGTATTTATTATTAATAAAGGACATGTCAAACATTGAATCCATTACTAGTTACTTATAACCTTGTGGCACCTTCTTGAGATGAGTAAATTCTCTTACTGTCTCCTTTAGTTCTGTTTTAGATTATATACTGTATATAGCTCTGGAAAAAAGAACAAGACACCAAGACAATCAGTTTCTTATGTTTTTTGTTCTTACAGGTGCATGTGTTGGTGAAATTAACAGTTTTGTTTCGTTTTCTGTGATCTGCTGACAATATTTCTCCTAAATTCAAAATATAACTATTGTTATTTAAAGTGTATATTTAAAGGAAATGACATCATCGCATCACATCAAAATAATGCAAGATCATGCAGTATTTGCAGAGCTTTAATAACTCAAATAAAACTAAAAGCAAATAATTTGTAAAGAAATTGTGTTAATGCTTTGGCTAAATAACATTAAGAAATCAGAATTATGGTGGAATAATACCCCCCCCCCCACAATCTTCCTCTTTATGACATTCCTGAAGTTTGCATTGCAGTGGCCAGGGGATGCCCAGAGTGGGTGCTAACTAATAGCAGGGCACAGTTACACACAGCCAATCATGCACTTACACACTACTGAAGCGTCAATCAGCTTTGAACGCATGTCTTTGAACTACTGGCAAGAAACTGGAGAACCTGGATGAAACCCACCAAGCACAAGGAGGACACGCAAACTCCACGCACACATACACAGACAACTGTATAGATGAGATTCATAGGTGAGATTCAAACCCATTACCCTGGAGGTGCGAAGTGCTAACCATTAAGCCACCATACCACATAGATCAATAAATCTGATTCTACGCCAGTGCTCAATAGAGCGTGTTTGTTTTAGAAGTTTCAAAGTGTAATGTAGGTTAATATGCATTCACTGATATTTAGAGCAAAGATTTATCAGTACACTACAACACATCCCCAAGACACAGTACCAAGGGTACCGTACCACTTATCATTATAGAAAGGAACACTTTAATTCCATATTGATATGTGTTGTCTATAGTATAGTAAAGTATAGTAGTGTATAGTAAGAGTGTATAGTAAATTATAGTTGAATGCAAAAGTTTTTGCCCACATGATTACTTGGTAAAATAAAGAACACCAATTTTACAAGTTATTAAAAAAAAAAAAAAAAAAAAAAGGGTTTGAATTGAACCGGGCAACAGACTACAAAGAGACCTGCAGAAGGCCTGCTGCCATCTGGCAAAGATATTACAGATATTTTAAGAAGCATGGCTAAAGTCTGGCCAAAGCAATCTTGCAAATTAAGAACAGATTTTCAGCAAGGAGGAGAGGAATGACAGAGGCTGGAGATGGTTAAAGCAAAAGGTGAATAATTTTGGAAAAAATATGCGCAATTTTGAACACACATTCAGAACAAACTTATAAACTGACTTTGATCTAAACAAGCGCTACATCAACTACATCATGTTTTGCTAATGATGATTAACAAACATCTTACACTAAAGGTCTGGATAGGAGTTAATACTTAGGGTGTGCAAACTTTTGCACACAAAGGCATGCACCTTTACATTCATTTCAATTCAATACTCTAAGGTCGTTCATAAAGGATGCAGAACGCATCTAAATGTTTGCCCTCCTCCAGAACAGAATAGTCACACTGACTTCAGGACAGTTCTGAGGAGTTACAAAAGAAAAAGGAAAAAAAGTTTCGGACTTTCTGCGTTAAAAGCTGATTAGATTTTTAAAGTGTCTCACTTTGTCGATGTACTCGGTGTCCTTCTGTCGGATGCCTCTGGTTTTCACTCTCTCAGCTCCGTGGCACGGGACGGCCAGGCAGAGGAAGAGCAGCGCGCGCCGTGCCAGATGCGCCATGGTCGCTGTGCGGAGAGCGGAGTCACGGGAGCGCGCTTATCCGCGGACGCAGCCACCGGAGCGCGCTTCCAATTAGACATCAGAACGGAGGCGCGCTCCCGGTGAAACAGAACGACAAGGAAAAAGAAAAAGAAAAAACCAGACGTGTGCATTGCCAAAAAAACAAGAAGAAGAAGAAGAACAACAACAACGCGAGAGCAGTTTTAATGGAACACAATCACGTGCGCGCGCTCTTAATGAAACACGAGCGCGCGCTCTTAATGAAACGCAACCACGTTTCTCGCGCTTTCATTTAAACACAACCACGTGCTTTTAATTAAGCTGAGTCATAGAGCGTGCTTATGGCACAGAGGCGGCACGTAGTGGCTTAGTAGTTACCATTTGCACCTCCAGGTTCCGGGTTCGATTCCCGTCTGCGGTTAGTGGTGCTTGGTGGTGGGTGTCCCACCACCCAAATTCCCTGTAGTGTGTGTGTGTGTTTTGGCACACCACTGCACCCCACCTCATGCTCTAAGTGTCCTGGGATTGGCTCCAGCTATGTACTTGGGGGTGGGAGGGGGTGAAGGACTCCGAACAACCCTGGCCCACCCACCCTTTTTCTATCATGGGTGGAGTCACAAAAACAAACAAACACATAAACAAAGAATGTTTCAAAGAATGCGTTCAAATATACAGACTAACAAGAGCATGCTTTTACTGTACATGAACTGAACTATGCGAGCGCTCTTCCAGTTGACCGGAACAAGAAGCTTTTATCGGTCTAAAAGAATAACAAAGAACAAGTTTTTGTTTTTCGGAGATATATATTAACATGATATATTAAGAGATTAATATAATCTAAACATGCTTTTACTGGAGCTGAGGAATGTGAGCGCATTTACTGGAACTGAAGATGGTATGTTAAATGTAATTAGGTTGTTTTCAAAAGCTTGATTTGCTGTGGTGGTGTTGTGGTTAGCGTAGTCACGGGTTCGATTTCAGATTGCATGTTCTCCCCGTGCTTGGTGGGTTTCCTCCGGGTACTCCGGTTTCCTCCCACAGTCATGCAAAGACATGCGGATTAGGCTAATTTCTGTTTCTAAATTGGTCGTAGTGCGCGCGTGTGTGATTGTGTGCCCTGCGAAGGACTGGCATAGGATCCAGGCCTTCCGCGACCCTCTACAGGATTAGCCGTATAGAAAATGTATGAGAGAGAGTGAGTGAGTGAGATTTATTTTGAAGAAATGACGTCGGATAAACTTTGGTTACAAGGCGTTGGAATAATGTTGAATGAACGACCCCAACTCAAGGTTGCAAATACCACTTAAAAAAATATATATATATATTTATGACATTTATTTTTGTTTTAAATTAAATCCATCAATGAAACACTCATCCAGCTGATAGTATTTTCCACTCTCTTTCTGCAATCAAGCAGATGGCCTGCATGGCCGTTTGGGTCCTACCTACTACTACTCCCCTACTGCTAAAGCTAGTAATTGCATGTACAGTATGCTGCTTTGCCAAACATCAAGGACCACAAAATAAGTCATCCAAGGCAAAAAAAAGAAAGAAAAAAACATTAAAAAACCTATTTTTGAAACATAAAAAAGCTATTAAGAACATGTTTTTACAGGAACTGATGGAGAAGGAGGTGAAAAAGAACAGGCTTTTTAGAGCAACTGGAAACAAGAAGCCATTTTTACAGGAACTGATGAAGGAGAATCCACTTTTATTGAAAGTGTAGAAGGAAAACATGTTTTACAGAAACAGCAGATAACCACCACATCTTTACAGGAACTGAAGAAGAACATGCCTTTAAAAGTGACCCCAAGGAAACATGCTGTATCAGGAAATAGAATATGAGAACGTGCATTTAATAAAAAAATTCAATTGAAATTGTGCTTTTTTAAAGAACTGAATAACAAAAAAAAAGTGCTTCATTATAAAAAATGATGAGGAGAACCTACAGGAACAGACCTCTCAGACCTCCTCGCTGTAAGCCTTCAGCCTGGACGGTTCTTGGTGTAAGCCACACATCCACTAACTCGCCCACTTACACTGTGTGGAGTGACTCATCTGACCATCACTTTATTTTTCCATCTCTCTTTAGACCAGTGTAGATCTCTCAACTCTCTTCTTTGAGATCTTTGTAATGAGCACTTTGTTTGAGCACTGCTGTAATCTCTCTCTCTCTCTCTCTCTCTCGCCCTCTCTTCCTCTCTGTAGAGTTCTCACAGATAGTCTGATCACTGACACTAATCACACTTTTCTTATTTTTTCAAATAGCAGAATAAACCACAAGTATCAAAGTAACTTAGTACAAACTGTTCATTTGCAACCCAGTGAAAAAAAAAAAAAAAAAAAACATTGTCTCATCTCGGTGAAAAGGTGAATTTTCAGATAGGATCTATAACACCATTTTTAACACCATTTTTCATGAGCTATGTTTTTTTTTTTTTTTTTGCAAATATACATACACATTTATATATTTATCAGATAAAAATAAACACATTTGCTGAATACAATTTCATGCTCTTTTATGTCTGTAGTGTCCGTAACTTTTTCTGAATTCAAATCTTTTAACGGTCTTAACTGTCATTCAGATGAAACTTTGCCAGTTTAGATTTCACATGAAAAGACATCAACCTGAAAAAGTGTTTTCTTCTAAAATGCTAAATTGTTCAGATATTGCAACATGAATTTGACATGGTTACGGACACTACAGAATGTTTTTTTTTGCTTTATAAGCTTTTACCAAAAACTATTTAAGCATCAATTTTTTCAGGTCATTAATTTTACGAACAAAACTCTTAAAGAAATATGAATAATTTGCATCTTAAATGATTATTGTTTGAAACGAAACAGTATAACGCTGAAAAATGGCCAAAGATTAGTCACTCCCATGTTGCATAAACATCAGAAGTTGCTTCTTTGGCACACACATTTTTTGTACTATCTGTAGAACATGAAAACAAACAAACAAACAAACAAATAAAATCAGTACTAATACTGTGTTTTGGACGACTGTCCTTTCTACGTGTTTGTGAATGTGCTGCAGCCTGGAAGTGTATTGCTAAGAGCCTTAAATAAATAAATAAATAAATAAATAAAGTGCTGATGATCATAAAAGTGCTGATAAAACCTTTGCAACTAAGCTCCTTCTTCTTTTTATGGATTACGTACTAAGAGCAACTTTTTTGATGCGTTTTATGTGCGCATTGAAATCCTGTCGAAAGGAATGAAAAGAAAGCGTGCATTCTTTTAGAGCAGAAGTTAAAAAAAAAAAAAGTAAGAAAGTAATAATAAATATATAATCATAAATGGTGCATACTGTATTTTTTTTTTTTTGAAGGACATAAAATTGCAGCACTGTGTCCAATCCGGTAAGGGAAACTTTGACGTGTTGGTTTTGGATCCGCTCGAGGGCTTGAGCGTTTTCTGCCAGGTTCATCTGACGCCCATTAAACAAGACCGACTGCTCAGGTACCTTCTCTGCTCTACAGACTTTTCAATACTGAGTCAATTCAACTGATTCAGCTAAAGTCTATTGCAAACAAATTTGGGGCTGCCAAAGAAGAAGAAGAAGAAAAAAAAAGAGTCCTAAACCCACACACTAAACCTAGCTGTAGAGTTCAAAACAAGGCGGCTATTGAGTACTACATCTCGCCCATGATCTCCTGCTTCTGTCTCCAGAGACATGAGACACTGTAAGCACTGTTGCTCCTGTGAGCACATGCACTCCGGACTGAATGAACTCACTCTCTCTTGACGCCGGTTCCTCACAGAGCCGACCGCAGCACTGTACACACACCTCGCTGCTTTTGTATTACTCCTATCCCAGGCTTGGGCCACACGCGAGTCGTGTCTGACCCGACCTGGACATCAGGATCTAAATTATTCCCCAGTTGTTTCCCCGAGGTGACTGTGAAACACTTCACTCACGTCGGGTTCTATCTGCTGCAGTGTTCTGCGCCGAGAGCGTTTGCATTCTGTACTTGTGTAATTACATGGCTGTTTATTATTCACCGGGAAGGTTTACTGCTCTGGAGTAATTTTCCTCCTCAGGAATCCACGCAGCACTTTTTAATTCTATGCTCTCTTTTTTTAAAAAAAAAAAAAGAAAAAAGGTTCCCATTTTCGTATGATTAATGGCTCCAGAGCTCTAAAAGGGGAACTGTTTACAGAACTGCAGGTGAGACAAAAATCTCTCTCTCTCTCTTGCTCTCTATATATGTGTATGATAAACAAAAGGATAGATAGATAGATGGATAGATAGACTGACATAGATATTGTAGATATAATAGGCAGACAAATTCTTAATCCATAGAGTTTAATATAATGACGCCAACAGATTCAACTCTTCTGTAAAGGCTTTCCACAAGGTTTAGGAACGTGTTTATGGGAATTTTTGACCGTTCTTCCAGAATCGCATTTGTGAGGTCAGACACTGATGTTGGACGAGAAAACTCTACGCCGTAATCCATCCTATCGGGTTGAGGTCAGGACTCTGTGCAGGCCAGTCAAGTTCTTCCACAACTAACTCGCTCGTCCATGTCTTTATGGAGCTTGCTTTGTGCACTGGTGCGCAGTCATGTTGGATCCGGTATGGGGTTGTTTTCAGGAGTTGGACTCGGCCCCTTACTTCCAGTGAAAGGGACTCTTAATGCTTCAGCCATTACCAAGACATTCTGGACAATTCCATGCTCCCAACGTTGTAGGAACAGTTTAGGGAACGGCCCCTTCCTGTTCCTACATGACTGCGCACCAGTGCACAAAGCAAGTGTAGATAGATTAACAGACAGACAAATGGATAGACAGACTGACAGATATGATTGATAGATAGATAGATAGAAAGAAAGATAGAAACATCCATCCATCACTCAATCCATCCATTTATTAATCTATGTAGAGGTTTTCAGACTTGATTTTTGTCTGTCTAACAACTCTTAACTTCTCAAAAGCCTTGAATGCTGCGCTGTAAGGTTATTTCAGTTTGTCTAACCATTAGCGGTTCTAAATAAAACCCTACCACATAGTGTTTCCGTATTAGAAAAGAGTACAATCTCTCTCGAAATCTTTTTAAAACTTTTAATCATTTCAAGAACTCTTGAGGATTTTTTTTTTCCGAGTGTAGCGACATAAGGTGTTTGGTTTATCTGTTTGATTTACCATGAACGAAGAAGCCTATAAAGCTATAATCAACTAAATATAAAACAGACCATAGTGTTTTAATATCACAACAGGGTTCCAAGTAGAACCGCTCAGAACAGTTATTCAACAAACGTTTTGGAAACCCTATAGCAGAAAGTTATTAAAGTATTCTTCCTTTCATACCTACGGTAAGATGTACAGGTCCAGCTATGTCCTTATGTAGAACCCTACAACAAGGAGGTTGACTTTATTACAGGTAGAACCCATTCAGGAAGATAAGAGCCTTTGACTAGGGATGGAACCCTTAAGGAAGCAGTTTTTCCTAGAAGTGTAGAATGCAGAAACATTTTTTGGTTAGTGCATGTAGAGGAACCATTGCGGATTCTAGCTTGAAATGGCACAACATAATGTTTTTGGGTCTGGATAGAATTTCAACGGTGTAATGCACATAACTGTCTGAAGAACTATTGAGAAGATTCAACTCAACTAACCAATTCAATTCAACTCAATTCAATTCAATTATATGTGTATAGTATTTGCATAATAGAGAGTAGAGGTCTGGATCACTGGGAGCTCATGAGCACTATGTGGAACCAGTGCAACCAGTGTAACCAGTGCACCAGCAAAATGATGAACAACTAAAGAACTAAAAAGGTTCAAACAAAAGACCATAATCAAAATCTTGAAAAACATGTATTTATTTGATTAGATTTTTTAAAGTGGAGTTGTTACTGTAGGTTTGTCTTTTTGCTAGAACAATTGCCTTTCCAAAGAACTCCTGAAGAACCCTTTTTATGACTTAACTGCTTTGCCCATAAAACCTTCACTGGGTCATTCTGGATTTTCGACGTTCCGCCTCAGACACTTGAGTTTTCCTGTCGGAACATTCCGGTGCCATTATCCGAAGAGGTAGCTGTAACATTCTCCACAGTTTGAATGAGAGCGGAGAGCTTCATGTTCCCCAGAGGAACCGCTCAGTTAGGACACCATTACAAGCTCGGTAAACATCACCTGAGGTACAAAAGTGTGGTTCTCTTTACTTCAGAGCGCCACATTTGAATTACAAAGCACAAACCGTGGGCAATCAAGCGTTTTATTCACCCCGAGGCGATAAATAAAGCAACACCAGCGAATGGAAGATACGGGTGTATTGCCTGAGGGAACACGTCTGCCTTTGTCTTCTAAAACGCTCCTCTGTTGTACACACTGGAACGATTTAGCTCTCAGCTGTTCAGCGCTGTCACGTTTCCAACAGCTGACGTTCTGCTTTTTTTGGGGTTCTCATTGGCGCTCCTGATGAGAAAAACACCACCGAGCTTACAGACATAGTAAAACGCAGTCTCCTCAGAGCGCGTAACCTTTTTTTTTTTTTTTCCAGGGGTCCAGCATGCGTCTCATTTAAAGCAGTCACGACAGCTTTTTTGAACATTATGTTTAATTGATACGGCTTTCCAGATGGCAGCTCTGTGAGGAAGCTAATCATGAAGCGAATGATGCTCAGGGTTGGACGAGGACAGGGAAGGTGGAGAAGAAAATGTGATTTTTTTGGTGTTAGCGAGTTTGCGTATTCAATAGCACTGTAAGCACCAAACATGTTTAAATGATTAGCGTACAATTGATAAGTCCCACTCATCGCACATACCGCTTTATTCTGTGTACTATATGAGTCTATCCCAGGAGACTTAGAGCATGAGGCAGGGTATGCTCTGGAAATGGCCAATCAATCACAGAGCACACACACACACACACACACACTACGGGCAATTTGGGAACGCCGGTCAGCCTAACCTGCATGCCTTTGGACTGTGGGAGGAAACCGGAGTACCCGGAAGAAACCCAGCAAGCACGGGGCGAACATGCAAACTCCATGCACACAGACCCAAGGTGGGAATCGAACCCGGACCCTGGAGGCAAAAGGCGACAGTGCTAACCACTAATCCACTGTGTCACCAATTTAGAACCCAACAATTAGCATAATTAATAAGAAAGGCTAGTGAGTCTGTTTGTGTCTGCTAGAACTGAAGTAATAGCAGGAATTTGTGTCACAAAATGTGTGAGTTAAAGCATCTAGACAAAATCTTTCTTGTTAATTAGTGAGCTAGCTTAATCTTCCAAACAAATGCAACAGCTAAATGAATATATACTCTGTGGACAAAAGGATTTGGCCAAACTTAAAAAAATAAATAAAAAAAAAACCCTAATTATTGAATTCAGGTGTTTCAGTCAATCAGGCCCCTTATCCCCAGTGAAGAACAATCTTAATGCTTCGGCATACCAAGACATCTTGGACAATGCTATACTCCTAACTGTTTGTTGAAGGCCCTTTTCTATTCCAACATGACTGAGCACCAGTGCACAAAGCAAGGACTATAAAGACATGGTTTGATGAATTCTGTGTGAAAGAACTCGACTGGTCCTAACACAGAGCCCTGACCTCAACACCATCGGGCACCTTTGGGATGAACCGGAATGGAGATTGCGAGCCAGACCTTGTGTCTTGGACCAGTGTCTGACCTCATAAATGCTCTACAGAATAAATGGGCATGAATTCCCACAGAAACACTCCAACATCTTGTGGACAACCTTTCAGGACGATTGGAAGCTGTTACAGCGGCAAAGGGGCACCAAATCCATATTGAAGAAAATATATTTGAATACAGTGCAGTCATTGCAGGTTTGGCCAAATACTTTTGTCCATATTGTGTATTTACCTCGATTTTCTGTAATCATTTCCTGAAATTATGACACTAACTATCAGCTAATATTAGCTGGTTAAGCTTTCTCCTAGCTAAGCACCAGGTTGTGCTGGTCAGCTGTCTCTGGAACAGCTCATTTGTTAGCTACGTCATGCATTTCCCCCCATAGCATAACTAACTTCTCTGCGCCTGACCTGGCCCAGACTTTTCTTAAGATCTGTAACAAATCTGGCAAAAGGATTTGTTATGTTAGGCTTGGTCTATTTTTTGCACGATGGGCCAAAAACAGAACAGATACTGTACCTTTCTGTGAATTTGGGCCAGAGCTGGACCAGTGCAAACTTTTATTGTATTACTGTCAAAAAACTCTGGCCTGATTTGGCCCAAAACTTTCACTCATTTTATCCTGTGTACAGGGTCACAGGGGGACTGGAGCCTATCCTAGGAGACTTGGGGCATGACGCAGGGTACACCCTGGACAGGATGCCAATCCATTGCAGGGCACAAACACACCCTACAAGCAATTTGGGAACCTAATCTGCATGTCTTTGGACTGTGGGAGGAAACCTGAGCACCCTAAGGGCACCCACCAAGCATAGGGAGAACATGCGAATTCCATGCACACAGAAGCAGGAATCGAACCTGGACCCTGGAGGTGCTGGGTGCCAGAGATAACCACTAAGCCACCGTGCTGACTAGCGTGCACAACTGGCCAAAATTGGCACATGTATGTTCTATATGTCTGATCTAAAAACATGTGAACCGGGTAAACCAGTGGTACGGTACCAGCGACCATGCTTCATAATCACCACATCACCCCGTTGTTTATTCCTTAAAAAAACTATTTATGAAAAAATATTTTTACATGGCCGTAAAAAGCAGACATAATTCATAAAATATTCGGGCTGTGACTATAACCGTAGTGTTTATTAAGAGCTTAGTTCTGTGTTTGTCCTGTAGATGGCAATGGCGCATCAGTGATCTGTGTGTTGTGCTGAAAATGGTCTCTCCTTGTATAATGCTCAGAGAATTTAGAAGGGGTATGTTTCATAGGGCATGACACTAGAGCAGGATGCTAAGTGTGTCAGCCACAACAAACCCGGCTCTATGGTTCTGGAGCTACGCCTTCAGCCCAATGAGTTTCTCTTAAAGAAGCTGAGAAGCCAAAATATAGGTGGATTAAAAAAAAATTTTTTTTTAGAGTCTGCAAAATCCAAATAGAGGTGGAAATTCCCATGCTGCCCCTATGGTTACTGGCATCGCTTCGAAAGACAGGGCTAATGAGGCATGGAAAATATTTCTCTCTGCGTTTTAGTGGACATGGTCAAACAGAGACTGCATTTCAATTATTCATAAAAATGAAAAAAAAAAAAAGGGGGAATTAAAAGTGAGAAATTGGTTGGATCACTCCAGAATTTCCAAAAGAAGGTATTTTACAACTGTTAAATGATTCAGATAAAAAAAAGTAACCCTGTATCACCCATATAGCAAGCCGTGTCAAAAAGCCTAGCCATAATCTTTCTTGTTAATTAGTTTGCTAGCTCACTCTCTATACATCTCATCATGCACAGGGTCACAGGGAGCCTGGAGCCTATCCCATAGCACTCAGGGCACTAGGCAGGGTACACCCTGTGCCAATCCATCACAGTGCACAAATGCACACACTCGAACACTACGGGCAATTTGGAAATGCCAGTTATACTAACTAATTTGCATGTCTTTGGACTGTGGGAGGAAACCAGAGCATCCTCACCTGAAGGTGTGACTCAAACCTTAGAAGTGTGAGGCCACCGTGCCACTCAATCAACCAACCAACCAACCAACCAATAACTACTTCAACCAACTAATTTCTCTGTTACATAATTAGATTAAATGAAATCTCCTGCAAACGGAAAGCCTTAGAGGATTTTTCTCAGTGGCTCTTCACTTTCTCCTGGGATGTGAACCCATAGCCGTCTGGTCCATATCGGAGAACCTTAGCTGCCGCTTTACCTCTGCCCTGCAATGAAACAAGTCAACGTTTCGGCACATAGCCATATCTGCCAGACAGCAGATAATAGAAAATCTGTTTTTGAAACACATCCTACCTTCCACTTTACCAAGATTCAATCCCCCTAGCTGCCAGAGCTCCAAAGTGCTGCAAAGTGAAATCGTGCTTCAATCAAAGCAGTAGGTAATCAGCTTTCAGGCAGCTTCCTCTGAGTGATGCATTGCATATTTGCCCTGTCATCCCGGAGCATGCAAATATTTGTGCATCATCGCCAAACATGTGCAGATGTTATGCAGATGTAACGCGGAGTGACGTGAACAGGGTTCTGTGCCGGGGATGAGAATAAGGCAGAGCACATGGCACGGCTCTGGTCAGATCCGGAGTCATACAGAGGCACAAAAGAAGTCATTTCACGTGTCATGCAGCTCTCAATGGTGTAAAATGATGATTTATTTTGTGGGGGAGAAAAAAAACCAATCATCATCTGTGACAGACAGCTGCAAGGAATCTGGAGCAGGACTCACCCTGGGTGATTGCATTTCAGAGGGCGGTGCTGTTCCTGATAGCATCCCGTCTCTGCACTGACTCATTCTGCACGCCTCGGTGCCGTTTTAACACCAGCCGCAGCTCAACAGAAACTCGTCCCCTGCCTACTGTGTGGAAACCAGTACCGTGACGCATCATGATGCGCACTTACTAAATCTCGGCCAACCCCGGCACTGGAGAGCCTAATCCGCGAGCAAATCCATGCAGTGAGTCTTATTTACATCTGTGCTCTACATAAACCTCTGAGCGATGGCACCTGACGGTGAGAAATCCCGCAAACTGGGACAGTAAGGAGACTTATTTAAGAACCCACACTGTTCAGTGTCACCGTTGCAACCACATGTGCAGTCACTACCCCACCACACACCCCCCGGCCCCCCTTACTGCTGCTGTCAGCTTCTTATTTAAGTGGATCAGGCTGCAGGCCCCCAAAAAATGTCAAGCACAAGATTAAGTAGTGGGTGCTGTCTATCATCATCGAACGTTTCCCCGACGGGACCGAAATGTCTGCTAAATGTCAAACGATTAAACGTCCGCGTTCCGCGGTAAATCTTAAAAAGAAAGTTGTCCATGATCCAAAGCTTAGGCCCTAACCTTTAATTCAAGCTGATGAGCCACCAAGCTACAGTAGCAATGTCAGGTTTCTTTAATGATTAGCCTTAGCAAGGGCTTCAACCTGGCATGAGTTGAGGCGGATCCAGACTCTTTCCTGAAGATCCAATTAAGTCAAAATTTAGAGATGCTTACCCAACTTATGATATTTATATACGATGAGATGAGATATTTATATAACAACTGACAAAAAAAAAAAAAAAAAAAAAAGATAATATGTCAAAATTATGGGATGCTCAGTCCAGGTTGAATAATGAGATACCAAATACCAATAATGAGATAGTAGGATTGAGATGTTAAGTCAAAAATTAGATTAGATACTGAGCTAAAATATTTAAACAATCTTAAAAAATCTGATACTTCGTCAAAATAAAAAGATGCTCAGTCAAAATATCTGTACATTTATCTCAAAATAAGCCAAAACGGTAAGCAAAATAATGGCATGCTATTCTCTGAAAGTGAGACTGAAATAACTGAACAAAACAGCATTACAGATAAATTAGATTTGAAAAATGCTTTCAAAAAATATCAGGAAAACAAACATGAAAAATTGCTCAAAATTGGAACAAACAGTAAAATCTAGCTAAACTAAAATCTTGAGATCTTTAAATAAACTTGGTTGGATCCATAAAAACAGGACACAGGTGTATGGCCGAACTGGGGTCCGGGTTATAAAATCCGGGCTGGATTGGGATCTGATTATCGAACAAAACAGCATTACAGATACATTAGATTAAAAAACAAAAAAAGTATCAGGAAAACAAACATGAAAAATTGCTAAAAATTTGGAACAAACAGTAAAACCTAGCTAAAAATGTTAGATCTTTAAATAAACTTGGTTGGATCCATGAAAACAGGACACAGGTGTGGTCGAGATTGGGTGAGAGTTATGAAATCTGGGCTGGGTTGGGATCTGGATGGAGAGTGGTGGCTTCAGGATCAGGGTGGAGTGTGACAAAAATGAGATAATAAATGATATGTGACAAAAATAAGATAATAAATGAGATGTGACAAAAATGAGATAATAAGGTTTAAAAAAACAACTTATTAATGTTAGATAATGAGATATTGAGTGAAAATGACAAGAAATGGTTTTAAAATAGCAAGATATTAATTTAGCCCTAAGAAGGTACTGTACTTTAAACTGAATCTTGAATTCACTCGAAATAATGAGATATTAATTCCAGGAAATGAAATATTGTGATTTGAAAGAGATACTATCTTGAAATAATGAGATTACAATAATGAGATTAAAATAATGAGATATCCAACTGAAAAAGAAGATAGTCCAGGTTGAATCATGAGATATAAAGTTTCAATAATGAGATAACGGGATTGAGACGTTACATAAAAAATGAGATACCGAGCTAAAATATTGAAATATTCTTACTAATTTGATCTTACTCTTAATTTGATACCAAGTCAAAAATAACAAGATGTTTAGACTAAATAATGTCTCATATTTTTTTAATTTAGTAGTTTAGTGATTTTGGATAACTTTGAATAGCCAATCCATCTACCGTTATGTTTTTTTGAGGTGCTATAAGAGGAAGGTAGAGAACCCAGAGAAACTGCTGGAGAAACATGTAATTTCATACACACATTAACTCCAGGTCTGGATTTGAACCGTAGATCGCTCCATCATAGCGTCTGGTTTGTTTACATCATTACCGAACCGATTGCAGCACCTACGCATAGGCGTGTGAGTGCAGGATGAAATGAGGTGTAGAAAAGATAACGTGGAACCAGTGGAGAACTGCAACTGCGGTGGAGGAAGATATTCCCTCAGCACTCGCAGGATAAACCAAGGGTTCGATATTACCTTCCTCCGACACAGGGATCAGTCCTGGAAAGAGGATTAGCTTTGAATGACTTAAACAAGGTAGAAATGGCACCCTGGAAGTACACACTATATACAAACCTCCACACACACACACACACACACACACACACACACACACACACACACACACACACCCTCGATTTCAAGTCGGCTTCTTTGTTCTTTGTTCAGTTCCAGAGATATTGCGAAAGAATCGAATTAGAGTGCTCATCAAAATGAACCCGCGCATCATCTGATTAAGCGGCTACAGCCGTTCCGTGCGAAATCATTACTTTGTTGGAAGTTAATTGCACAGCTGAGTCACAAACACTTTGCTTACAGATTACTTTCTCCTGTTTTTATTGGTTCTCATAATAGAAAAAAAAAACATTTTATCAAAATGGTTTAAAAAACAGTTGAGTCTATTAAACCCTTTTATCTAAAGGAAGTGATGCGGCGGCGGAGCTTTAGTACTTCAGTCTGTCCGGCACTGTCGAACAGCTTTTAAACTTCAACGTTTATGCTAATTCCATCATAAAAACCGTCACAATTGTGATCTGGCAGATTGCTTACTATCTAAATTAAGCCTCTGTGCTAACTGTGTCGTAGCTGCATTGCATTGCGCCAAGGACTGTTTTCTTTGGATTTCTCTTTAATGCTGTATGATGTTGAATATTGAAAAAAGAAAAAAAAGACAACCACCCTAAGAACATCCATGTCTTTTATTTGTAAGATCTATTATCTATTATATATTTGTAAGATCCTTTCGCCCCCCCCCCAGCCATTAAACACCATTGTGAGCGCACTTCTAAAATCGACTTGTCACAAACGGAAAAATGAGACAGAGCAACAAATTAGCACCAGGATCAGAATTCAGATGTAGATCTTCTCTCCACAGAAGAAGGGCTCTTGCGAAACCCTTGCTCGATCTGTGGGATGCGAATACCTCATGACCACTTCAGGTTTAATCTCGAGCTCATTCACTCTTTCACGAACGCTTTTCGTCTTCTCCTGGAGGAGCATCATGTTGTTTTTGCAGGACCTTTTGATGAACGATGAATAACGAGCCGATGGTCTCTGACCTGGAGAATGTTCCATTCATTCATTCATTTATTCATTCAAGAGATTCAAGAGTGAGACCTGGCTGGACTCATCAGTCATCCCACGGTCAATTTAATTCTCAATCTTTCATCGTGCACCTATCGGAGTGGCGGGGGGGAGGGGGGGGGGTAGTTTGCTCACTCCGCTCAGTGCCTGCCTTCGTCAATAATGCATGGGACCTTGAAGAAACGGTCTCAGAAGAAACGACTGGCTCTTTTGAAGAACTCAATTCTTGACTTTGATTTCATCAAATTTATCAGTAAAACGATTCAACGAACTCAACCGATGTCTTCTTACAGCAATAATAAGCTTTCTCTGAATACGTCTTAGGTTTCAAGCTTCAGTTAATTATCACATTCTGCCTTATAAAACCACTTGACCTTTAATAATGGCATAATGTTTGCGTGATCCAACCACACTTCAATAAACCAAAATGCAACAAGTGTTCACTGTTGTGATTTCCAGTTGGATGTGTTGGAAAGTTCCCATGTTCAAGAAAGTGTGATAACATTGTGGCTAACCATGGGGTACTTTGTTAGCCTGTAGTGATTCACAGTTTGCCGACATGACGTATCTTTAGACGCATCTTTATCTTGTATCATATGACCTTTAATAGTCCTTTGTAGGCTGCTGTAGCATGACATGACAGGAAGGCGGTTTAAGTGTCAGGATGCTGTGACTGGTTAGGGATCTGTAGACCTTTGCAGCAGCGGGACAGTAGGACTAGCCGTTTCTTTGTTATCTGTGGGTTTACTGTATTAAATTGTCAGCATTTCCATGCCTTTATATCGCACCAATGTATTATATATATAGCTAATGACTTCACGTGTCAGAGCCGATGGAAGCTACGATTTTTAAATCTGTGGCGCTCTGGGCAAAACTATCAAACTGCGAACTGAGATTCAGCTAGCTGTGCTGTCAGAGTCACAGAGCTCTCATGTTTTTAAAATGTGTTTGAATGTGATACAGCTCCAGAATATGATTTTCCCAATCACTAAGTTGATTCTTTAACCATGTTTTGAATCAGAGAGTATTCTGGATTTGCCACTTTGTTTTTAAATGTTTTAATACCTCACTAGCCAGTAGCATGACTCCTAAGTCTCCTGGGATAGGCTCCAGGCCCCCCGTGACCCTGAATACAGGATTAAGCGGTATAGATGATGAGTGAGTGAGAGTGAGTTTTATATGTTTGCATCTGAGGTGTTAATATGGTGCAGTTCCTTTATGATCCTGCAGGGGCACTCTACCCTATTCACACACTGTCAGGCAGCACAGCATCCTGTGTAGTAGGAGCAAATATATATATATATATATATATATATATATATATTTGTTTTTTAGAATTGTAACAAAATCTGAATACAGAATCGGTATATATATAAAATTGTGATACGTACAGAATCGCAATACAGATCAAACCGGTACCTGGGTATCGTGATAACATCGTATCGAGTGACCCCTGGTGAGTCCTATCAGTAGTATTTCTAATGAATAGTCCACTTTATTACAGTATGTAGCCTGTTGAATGTATAGGTCGATACGCAGACATACAGTATCGTATCAAATGATATGATTCGATACCTCATATGTTACATCACAAATGTACACTGTACGAGTGGCGCAGTGGTAAAGCGCTCGCCCTATCATCCGGAGATCGCCAGTTTGAATCCCGGGTGATGCTGTAACCTCTCGGAGCCGGAGGTCTAGAGAGAGCTGATTGGCCGAGCTCTCTCAGAGGGGAGGGATGAGAGGTACTTAGTGCTCCCACATTAATCACGGCTCTACAGCCAGTCAGGGGCGTCTGTGAGCTCATGCAACGAAAGGAGCGGATAGCGCTGTCCTCCGAGTGTGTTACGCCGCCCCCAACGGTACGTGAGCGAGCAGTTCGAAAAGGTGCGGTCGGCTGGCGTCACGTGGTTCGGAGGAAACACATGATAGTCTTCAGCCCTCCCGGCTGAGTGGTAGTAGTAGCCTTAATGTGGAGCCCCCTAGTGACGGGGAGGAATCGGACACGACTAAATTAGGGAGAAAATCAGGGAAAGATAAAAAAAAAAAAAAATTGTTTTCTGTATATAGAAACTACGATGGCCGAGAACAAAATAACAAATAAAAAAAGTAAATAAGAAAATTAAAACAAAATAACAAATGAAAAAACAAAATAATAAAACCGAAAACAAAATAACAAATAAAAAAACAAAATAAGAAAATGAAAACAAAATAACAAAACTGAAAACAAAATAACAAAACCAAAAAAATATATGTAACAAATGAGAAAACACAACAACAATTCACTCAAACTGGAAAAGGTCGTTATAGTTTGCAAATTAAATTCTTTTCGCTGATTGGAAGTGACATCTGTCACTCATAACATACAAGCAGTACTGTTAAGTGAAATTTCAACGTCTCGGCCACCGTCAGAAAATGTATATTCCTATTATTTTGCAAAATCTATCTATCTATCTTTAATTGTGTTGCTCAGTCAAGAAGAAGACCGTTTAACAAAATCAGGTACTCTTTATTTGTAAATGGCATTTACAAATGAACATTTACATTATGTAATCTTGTATTATCATTATTTCTTTTCTTACAAAGTGGTATTTGTCACAAAAATAGATCTCTTTTTCAAAAAACTTTAAATATCTGTACATTTGATATGAATATTATATACAAAGCAGGTGGATCCACCCGAAGGAGCCAATAGTCGAACGAAACGGAATCTTCACCAACGTCCACGTTTAAAGCGACTGAGAAAGTGAAAGGAAGAAGAAGAAGAAAAAAAAAAAAAGAACAGTAGCAAAAGCACGATGTGGGTCCGGGCACTGAGAAGCCGAACGTAGCAGCGACGCGACAATGGCGACATTTGGCAGCCGTTACATCTCTTCTGAAGATATAGTCGATACATGACTTCGATAAATAAATATCTTATTTCTTTCCAGAAAATAAATCCTTTTCATAGCTGGAGTATTTTACAAGGCGCTGTTAATGGGACACTCGACCGTTTTTTTATCGTTAAAAAAAGCGATGGAAAGTTAGAAATGATTTAATTTAACACAAAATACAGTCTTTAGAGATGAGATTAGTAAAACAAACACAAACACAAGGCTAATGCAGGGTTACTTTGAGGTTCCTTTAACTGACTTTATATCACAGTGCTGCGAAATTCTCGGTTCTGATTAATTATTGGAATCTTACAACTTAAACAAACAAACAAAAAAAAAAAGTAAAAGTTTCTAGATGAAAATATTAGAACTTACTTCAGTCAAAGTTTAAATTCTGCTTATTAACAACCAGAAACATGTTCAATAATGCTAATGCTAATGCAATTCTACGCTATAATGGTGCAAATCCTGGTTATTAGGATTAAAATAAAAATACTTTCATGTAAATAAAAGTGTTAAATGTGTTGCATCCCATCAGTTAAGGGAACCTTTTCATAGGTTATTAGGACAAAGCAAGAAAATGTACTACAATGATCTAGGAAGCAAAAATGGAGACCAAAAAGGCCACTCCATCATATTCTAACCATGTCCTCGTAACCTGTTCTGCTGTGATCTGCAGGAGGGCGGTGAGGGCGCGAAAGCCACGAAGCGAAGCCGTGTCGAGAAACCAATATACACGCGATGATGCAAACTCGCACTGTGCAGCATTCTGAGAAAGGCTCGCGAGAAAAAGAAAAAAAAAAAAACCTGGAACGTTCCAGGATTTCCATGACGCCTCCTCAGGATTTTTTTTTTTTTTTTTTTCCAAATACCAAAAAAAAAAAAAAAAAAAAACGCTAAAAAAAAAAAAAAAACAAACAAGGACACTCTTAGAGTGAGTTACACAACCGAAAAAACACTCCACTCGAAATGTGAAGCAGGCCGTCCCACCCTTGCAGATCCACGCCGAGCTTAAAGCATGTGGTTTATACTGTATGGGAAACTGTATTGTCTCCTCAGACTGTGCTTGAGTCTTTCTCCATGAACCTGTGCAACCTTCGTCAAGTCGGAAAATACAACGGAACAGAATGCTAATCTGGAGGAGGAGGAGGAGGAGGAGGAGGAGTTCACGTCAAACCATGGTGCAGACGGTGTTGAGGCTGGGGTCGAACCGCACCACTTTGCCCTCGATGCTTTTGGTGTTGGTGTTGTACATGGGGTTCTCGAACGTGGCCTGGCCGTTGCTGTTTTCATGCGCGGAGCAGCCCGAGAACTCGGCTTTGTCCGTCCTCCTGAAAGCGCAGAGCAAGAACCACGATCAGACACGGAGAACAGCGAATTGTCCCTCTCATCTCATCAAGCCTCCAGACATTATAATTGCACACATGCGATCTGTCTGATGACTTTCACGGGACTCACAGAACACACGTAAGCCGGAACATCACAGGTTTAACAACAGCGATCAGGCTCGACACATGACGAGAAAAACACAATGTCCGTGTTTCAGGACTCCGTCCTCCACCGTGCATTACCCTGTCGGCATGAGCACCTCAGCAATTTCATATTACTGAAATAAAATATTGAATATACTGTACAGTACTGTGCAAAAGTCTCGAGCCCCACCGGTTTCTTCATCTTTTGCTTTCAAAGAGCCAGACTTTCTTGTATTTTTAATGCACTCTTGAGGAACACTTCTCCAGGCTTCCTGAAGGACTTTTTCTGTCTCTCATTTTCACTACAGTCTCTGTACTGTACCTGAGCAGTTTCAGAGGAATATATATATATAAATAAATATACTGTTTTTTTTTTTTCTATGCCACATAGGGACCTATGAATGATTCAAGTGTAAAAAATATCTAACTTAAGGCATGAACCAGCGAGGAACAAGTGCAGATGATGACGGACGATCAGGGCGGTGATTAGTATACTGCTGATGCTGAAAATGCTGAGTGGTTGGAACAGACGAGAGGCGAAATGAGGTCGCTGCTTAGGATGTTACATAAACAAATAATTTTTTAAAAATTGTATCTTTAGGCACTTTGCAGCCTCACAGTAAAACATTTCTTCTAGTACATCTACATCATTTCATTTAATTTGAAATGAAGAATTGAGGGGTGGTGGTGGTGGTGGTGGTGGTGGGGGGGTGTCAAGACTTTTGCACTTTTGCAGTATATTAAAACAACAACTGATACCACTATATACTGATGATATGATCTTATCAGTATATGGTAATTAGAATAGAATGAGCATAGAATTTGATATCAATTAATATTAATATATGATATTGATAGTGTATCTAAGTTGTCTTTAATTGTCTATCTTTAATTCCTAAAGATCCTAAATATGTTGTTGTTATTATTATTATTATTAGGCAGATTATATGTAAATGAATAGGCTATGTAATATCAATTATATTTAGAGTAAATAAACGTAAGCTCAGAAGGGCAGTGGTGGCTCAGTGGGAGGCTCAGTTCTCGCCTGTCATACGGAAAGCATGGGTTCGATTCCCAGCCGATGCCCAAACCCCAGCCACTGGATTCACTTCCGGTCTTAAGATACCAGATAAACTGGGAGAGTTGCATCAGGGAGGGCGTCCTCTGTAAAACCTACGCCAAGTTGCGCATGGAGCGGGTGGTGGCGGCTTGAACCGCTTATGTTCTGATCAGTAACTTAGTGCCTTAACTCCGTGAGCCACCACTGCCGAAAGCTCATTAAATAACCGGATGCTCGTTATTTACAAATTATTATTACGTCCTATTAAAGTACAGTAATTCATCCTGTTCACTTTTTTTTGCTTCCTATGATTCAGAGTCTTATTTAACATCGTCACCCGTTTGCTTCTCCGTTCCTGCGTCTGTTCGTTCACGCTCCGATTTTAATTCCTGCTTTTCTTGGTTTATTTGTATTTACATTATCTAAGTCTTTATCTGGACTCATGTCATGCCTGCAACCCCTTCAACTTCAACCAAAAACTAACCCAATTTAAAGCTCAGATCTGATCTGCGACATCATCGCTCTAACATCGGCGCAGCCTTACGCGTGACGCACGCTTTGCTTTAGAGCGCCGCTCCTTCGCGTCTATTATAGCGTCAGTAAGCATGAAGCCCTCCGGATAACTCTCTGCATATCTTCGTGATTAAAAAACACAAATCACGCCTCCTCCGCTCGAGCCGCTTAACCCGATAAGTGCACGTACCTCTGTTTGTAGAGATAGAATCCGAACCCTGCGAATATCAGAGCGAAAAAAGGCACGAGAATCGCCACGGCCACGGAGCTGCTGTTGGTCCCGGGCGGCGCCTCGGAGCTTCTCGTCGTCTCAGTGATGTTCTGACCTGCAGGACAGCAAACGTTCAGGGTGACTTCAGGTGCAGGGGAAAAAAAATCCGTTACGTACAGCCGCAATCATCCGGTAACATCATAACGGAGACGTTATGGTGGTCGTGGAATCATTCTGCATATGGTTTTATTAGCATAATGTACACTTTATTATGATTCACTGTGGTCATATTATAGGAACAAAGCAATTGCATAGTATTCTCACTGATAATCTTGAGCATTTGTTATTATTATTTTTTTATTATAGAAAACGTTACATTACGTATTAGACCACGTCGCATTATACTAGACGTTTCCGCACTTTTGAAATCTCTTAACGCAGTTTAATTGTATTGACATGATAATAAAGATTTTTTTCTTTTCCATGACAAGGACAAATGAAAACCAAATCAACGCTAAACCGGAACAAGCCATCTACTTCATAACAAGCACCTTGTCTCTGTAACCCGAACTGTCCATAATCCCGGCCTTGGATGTATCCTTGGAACATGTAGGGACCTCCTTCATGCTCGGCTGAAACCTGGAGTTCAGGAAGAACGAAGGAAAAGAAAAACAGACTAGTTATCAAAACAAGTACTCGAGTTGAAGGACGGCGCTGAGAACGAACGCATTCATGCTGCTTCTCGAAAAGAGCCCCTCTTTAAAAAAAAAGAAAAAATTGAAAAAAAGGAAGAGAGAGTAAAAGTGTCAGAAGGAAAATGATTTTAGCTTCGGAGGTCTTGCACTTTAAGAGAACGCTGCACGGCATTAATAATGCGCACTTAGGATTCAGCTTCGGTGCTTGAAGCGAGCGAGACAGGGCATGGAGGATTACTGCAAGGAAAAACAGAGAAATGTTGAGGCGAATGCACATTTGCTTAATTATCGGCTCTGTGAGTGAATATCACGGGTCATCGGGTCGACGTTAAAGGTGCGGGCGGTCATTTGGAAAAAGAAATATTTTTTCAAAATTCTTACTCGTACGAATAACCTTTAAAAATTTAAATAATGGTTTTAAGTTATGGCCTCGGCAACATGAGTGATGACATGGGCAAAAAAAAAAAAAAATTCCTGCTATGTTCCAGGAATGATTGTGTTTACGTTCTTTATCACATCAACGTTACAGTACAGTGAAATTCTTGTCTTCGCATGTCCCAGGTACGAAACTGGGGTCAAAACACGGGATCGGCCATGATAGGGTTAAGGGCCTTGCTCAAGGGCCCGGGCAATTTGCTGATCAGTAACCCTGAGCCTTGACATTTTATAGACTCTTTGATTCAGGGAAAAAAATTAACAAACAAACGAGAACCTTTTTCCACGTTCGAGTTTAATTCCTAGTAAAGGCGATAAACATAAATCCCTAATGAGCAGGTCGAATAGCCCCTTACAAAAATCTCACTCACTCTGATAAATCAGATACTGCATGTTTATAACGGTAAAATTACCTTCAAGCGGCCATTTTTTCCCCTAGCAATGCTTACTCGCTAACACCGGAGCTTAGCGCTCGTAAAAGCTTGTTACAACTTGAACATCATGAACATCCTCGTAAATAATTAAGCGCATGTTTATGCTGTTTTAATGTGCCGTTCAAGCGCGGTAGTCCTCGTGCATGCTAACTACGTCCCACTACGGGCTTTGTGTAAATGGGTGCGAATCAAGGAGTATTTAAAAAAAAAAAAACGACTGAAATTCTTCACGGATCTTAGCGAACTCGAGCGTAAAAATATGCGCGGAGATGAAAGGAAAGGAAACTATTTTCAAGTTTTTCAAGGTTTGTTTTTAGACCGACGAAGCGTGATTGAAATGGAAAAACAACATTTAACCAAAATTAGAGATGAAAAAAAAAATAATGCATAAATACTCATTATTTTTTCCTTTGATTTGAGCCAAACGTGTTTAAAAAAAAATTTTTTTTTTAACTTTTAAATTTTTTTTTATTATTTAAGAAAGCATCTGAATGATCCTGCTAGAGACGGAACAAACACTAGCGGTGTTCTCTACAGCAGCGATTCCCAACGTGTGGGCTCCCCTAGTGGGCTAGAAGAGTACTGCAGGTTATTTAGATCACACATCTTCATCCTTTTTTGCACCACGGACCAGTTTTATGTGAAACAATTTTAAATAAACCGGCCATCACGCGCTTGTAACATAGCATAATAAAGTGTATAATTAATATAACGTACAATAACACAGAATCGGTATGAGCCTTGAGCTTGATTGTCTCATCATTGGGTAGTTTCGCTTTTTCAAAGAAGCTCTCCAGAGACGTTTGGCTTTTCACTCATTTTAGCCAGAGTTATCTTGAAACGTTAGCTTAATTTTATCATGCGTCAAAACTGAGCCGGAGAGAAGTGTGGCAAAGAGGTACAGAGGGACGCGAACAGGAGATGATCTGATCATCTTTCAAAATGAAACACTCCTATAGTTGATAAAATGGAAAAAAAAAACATATGTTTGTGTCACATTTCAAAGCAGCTGGCAGCCTTGATAAGTTTGGAAAGGTCTGTTCTACTGCATTCGCTTTCTTACTGCATTGTACTGAAAAGCAAACCCCTTCGTCGTCCTCACATCACTTTACCGCTTGCAATCGTGAAATGCAATCAAGGCGGTTTTACGGCTGATGGTTCGACTCCCGCGCTGGGGTCTGCGTGCAAAGGGTTTACATGTTCTCCCACAGTCCAGAGACATGCAGATTAGGCTGCAAATTGCCCGTAGTATGTGTGTGTATGTGTGTGTGTGTGTTTGCCCTGTGATGGATTGGCACCCTGTCCAGGGTGTACCATGTCTCCTGGGATAGGCTCCAGGCCCCTCCCCACCCTCTATACAGGAGAAGTGATATAGAAGATGAATGAATGAAAAACAATCAGCACCGCAGCCATATTGTGTTTTATATAAATCAGCGAGCCGTTATTTAAACCACCAATCCACTCCACTAGCATCTCACACAACACACACACACACACACACTAGCGCACATGCCGAGACGGTCTATTACGCTCGGCTTCCCCACGGCATCACATCAAACACTTGCCCAGATGAGCTCTCGGGTCCCGTGCCTCCCACCACCCTCCATGTTCCTAGCCGTCTTCATGACTAACACAGTCTGGCGAAAAAGTGAGAGCCAGGCTGAGGTCGCTTCCACAAGTCTCACTAACAGCTTCTCCCTCCCCGGGGCGGTCGAGCTCCTCGGCGCCCTTCCGATACGTCACCTTTATGACACGGCAATAACCGCTCGTCCTGCTCGCGCACGCTACGCTCTGGTTATTACTCGGCTGCTGTTCAGGGTTATCGCACTCGGTTTGCTTGTATCCAGTGGATTTGCATTGGCCTGGACAGCATCATGGCTTCTACTACACTGCAGTGTATGTGTAGCGGTTTGTGTAGGATGTAATCCTGTCTGTTTACAGTACACTTACAGTAGACACGGCAGACAGTTGATGAGAGAGAGAGAGAGAGAGAGAGAGTACACCTGTACCGTACATCACAGGGCGTAAACAAATCCCATCACCGCCTGCGTGACAGCGCGGCGTAAACGGATGTGTGTAATCAGCGAGAAGTGATTTACGTCGTAGCTTTTACGCTCATCAGCATCTCGCGGTGGATCGTCCCTGTTATTAAAAGTGCTCCGTATCCCATTACAGCTCACGTCTCGTTGTTATCCAGCTCCAGCCACAAATGATGTATAGTACACCCCCCCACCCCACCCATCCCAGGCAAACAGGCTTTGGCGTTTTTTTTTCCCCCCTACTTTCCCTTTCCTCATACGCCCTCCAGCGCTCTTCTAAGCCGTGACTCAGCAGAGCCTGGGGCGACGAGGCCGTTCAGGATGCCTCGCAAATCACTGATAAGGAACCGCTAATTCTCTTCGTTTAATAGCTTTGCTCAGCGCCGCCGAGTTCTCGATTCGGACTGATCGGATCGAAGCTGATTAATTTCCCAGAACAGCAGGTCTGACAGTAGTGACGCTGCAAATCGCCGCTCTGCTGTACAGTATACTGTTGCGTCCATTCAAGTACATCACGGTTCCTATAGTAACAGTTCGTTCACAGGGGATCCGGATCCTTGGACAGATCTTCAGGACAGCACAGAGAAGCACGTGATGCTGCTAGAACGTACGTGAAAAAACATGTAAAACAAAAAAGGAGAAACTTATTTTGTACTAAGGTAAGTCAAAAATGATCTGCACTCCCATTAGATTAAAGCTTCTGTTGGTCTTATCAGCGCTTTCCATTCAAAGCTACGAAACAATGTTCGGTCCACTTGTGATTTGCATGAAAGAGGATCAGAGTGCCGTGATTCGCGTATTTTTGGAGATCTGAGGGTGTTCCTGGTGTTGTTATTTATCCAAGATTTTGTGCACAGTATGGAGAGAGCGTTTGGGTATCTGCGAACAAAATTTGGACCGAGAGAACCATTACTGGTGACGAGAGACGGGTTCATCACTTCGAGCCTGAGAGTAAACGGCAGAGCATGGAACAGAAACATTATCGATCGGCAATGGAGAAAAAGTTCAAAAGTCAACCATCAGCTGGACAATCCATCAACGCTTACAGTTGTCTGTGATTCTCAAGGGCCAGAAGTATTGGAACATCATCAGGAAAAACAGTTCAACAATCAACAGTGCTCGTTACAGCGAGACGCTTATTGAAGAGCTGAAACCTAAACTATCCAAGGGTGTCATGAAACTTCATTTTGAGGTTTTAAAGCATGCTCCATATAGTCCTGTTCTCGCTCCATCACTTGTTCGGTTCCCTGAAAGCGGCCCTACGAGGATGAAGAGTCACTTGTGATGAAGAAGTGAGGACAGCGGTGCATTCTTGGCTCACAGATCACACTAGAGCATTTTTTTTATTGAGGGAGTACGAGAGTTTGTAGACAGTGTATGGAAAAGCGAGGGGATTATGTCGAAAAATTATGCATTTGTCTTGTAGAAAAATAAATTCTCCAGCCAGAGTGCGGATAATTATTGACTCACCTTCGTAGAGCCGCCGACGAAAGTCGAACCCCACGTTCCCACGACGTCCGGAGAATTTGGGTGAAAGAACGTGTACAACGTGTAAGGACGTGCAGTACTATTGTCTCTCTTGACGTGGAGCTGGCAAGTTTATTTATTTATTTATTTATTATTTTTTTACCATGGTCCAAAAAAGCCAAGACGCAGTAACGACGGCACTGACAAACTAACGCGTAACTAGCACCTCCTAGTGACTTCATCAGTGTACTACAAGCATGCTGTAGACGCGAAAGACTTCTGACTGAGTTGTCGCTGCATTGCTGCTACGTCAACTGAGTTCTCACGGCGCCCCCTTCAGGCTTGTGCTATGACCACGGTAGGTCCACGCTATGTTGAAAAAGACTTTCATGCATTAAGTTCATGTTACGTTCTTCCGGTGCTTATGCGCCAGGTTATCAGCGTAATGTCTATGTCATGTTCAGAGAATTTAGTATAAATACTGGATCTGATTCCTCACGCCATCAACTTCATTTGTGATGAAAAGTACTGAATGTTGCACATACCAACTGCTGGACACGATGGCAAGTAAGAGCGTGATGGCAAAAGTGTCTCTTGATCTGACCGGACCTAGAAATACTGTAACTCGGGTTGATCTCATGCACTTTTTTTCCATTTTGACCCCGTTCCCATTTAAAGTATTTGGCAGACACCCTTATCCAGATTTATCTTCTTATACATCTGAGCAGTTAAAGGGTTAAAGGCCTTGCTCAGGGGCAACTTGGTGTTGGTGGGGTTCGAACATGGACATTGAACTTCTGGACCAGAGCCCAATGCCTTAACCACTGAGTACCCGGATGGTCTTTGTCTCCTTACAGCCTTTGTAAAGTTTTTTGAACCCGGTGGCACGGTGGTGTAGTGGTTAGCACGGTCGCCCTGCACCTCCAGGGACCGGGTTCGATTCCCAGCCAGGTTCGTTCCCCGTCTCTGTGTGCATGGAGTTTGCATGTTCTGCCCGTGCTTGGTGGGTTTCCTCCGGGTACTCCGGTTTCCTCCCACAGTCCAAAGACAGGCTAATTGGCGATCCCAAATTGCCCTTAGTGTGTTAATGAGTGTATAAGTGTGTGTGTGCCCTGCGATGGATTGGCACCCTAAGTCTCCTGGGATAGGCTCCAGCCCCCCCGCGACCCTGTATACAAAATATGGTGGTATAGACGATGAGAGAGTGAGTAAATGAAACCAAGTTACCTTAGCTTTTGGCTGCGCGCTGTAAAGGAAAACCCCACCCCCCCTGAAACACTTGAGATAAGTCATAATTATGAGACGCTGTCTCGTGTTGGTTTTTTATTTGATCAGATGTTACAGGGAAATAATCAGCTTTGTAGTGGTTACTCTATCACACCATAAAAATGTAAAATGTTTTATTGCTCGCGTGATATAATGTATAGATTGCTGCGTGGAAACAAACAGCAGCGCTTTCCTTCCTTATGCTTTATGGAGTTTAATTTCACTCTCCTGCTTTTATGGCAATATGGCAGCAAGCTTTATTTAAGAAACATCCAGTATATACATCGTCCTCATCGCAGTTATCAGAGAAAGAGAGAGAGAGAAACTGTATTTATGGAAGCAGTCAAACACACACGCGCACACACACAGCCTGACATCTCCGTGTCCAGTTTATAGGATAATAGCAGATTTGTGCAGCTGAGATGAGCATGCACACGTCTCCTCTTGGTTTAATGGTCAGAAATGTAATTTCTTTCCTTTCAGCACAACAGAGCTCTACACCATCACGTCTTCTGCTTGTTTCATAAACCACAAGTGAGAAGTAATGAAATAATCAACACAAACATGATAACTATTGCAGATTATAACCTGCCTCTTGTTATTTCTAGCTACATTATCTTTTCATTAAATTTAAATCATTAACGAAAAACAGAGATGATTATGATGATTTAGACGAACGAAACAATGAAAGTAACGAAAATTAAAAATATTTATAATACATATATCTAAGATTATATATTTATTTGCAGTGTACATGAATAAAAGAAAAAAGAAAAAAGTTATATTATATAAAATTATAGGGTATGAAATAAATGAATGAATGAATAAATAAAAGCTTAAAAAAGTAATGACATAAAAAGTAGGACATTTTATTTAATGTCAAAATATGCAATAAACTTGAGGACAAGCTGAGAAGAATGAGTTAAAACAACATTAAATGAAGGTGGTTACATCCCCCTAGCTCCTCCCAAAACCCCTCTCTACGCTCATTCTCATGACCCCTCCCCCAACATGTTCCATTATTTTCTCCCAAAGCCCCTCCCTATTCTTCTCCCAAGCCACTCCCCAACCCATCCATAATCCCCTCCCCAAACCATCCCAAATCACTTTCTCTAATTCCGCCATAATCCCCTCCCCTCCACCAAATCCCACCTTAATCTATTCCCCAAGTCCCTCCCCCAAACCATGCCAATTCCCCAAACCAATTCTTTCCTAATACTGCCCCAATCTCTATCCCTAATCCCGCCATAATCCCCTGTTATCCACTAAATCCCACCTTAATCTCTTCCCCAAGCCCCTTCTGCACCCATCCCTAATGCATCTCTCTAATCTCCCAAACCCCTCATTAATTTCTTTCCCAAAACCCCTCCCCAACCCACCCATAATCTCCTCCCCCAAAGCCCTATTTAGTGTCTTTCCCCAAACCTCTCCCTAATTTCTTCCCCAAAGTCCTCTCCTCATCTGTTGCTCGAAGTCCCTCTCTTTTATCTCTCCCAAAACTCCACCCTACTCTCTAAGTTCTTCCCTCAACCCTTTGGTGTACTATCTGTCTGTCTGTCTGTCTGTCTGTCTATCTATCTATCTATCTATCTATCTATCTATCTATCTATCTATCTATCTATCTATCTCAACCAACAGATTAAAAGTATCAAGCGATGCTTACAAATCCGTCCATGGTCCAGGTCTCTTCTGTGATCTTCGCGTGGGTCCCGTGCACCAGAGCCCTCATGTGGTACAGCCGCAGGGTGAGACGAGCTTCACCACTCTTATACACACCTGCATCCGGACACAGAAAGAACCCGTACAGTATAACACACACGCAGTACTCAGTCCTAACTCGTGCATGGTTCACGCATCGACAGACATTCCACTGCGTAACTCACACACATCTGTGTGTTTCCTGCGCTTAAAAATCGCTTTTATTTTGTAGGGGTGTTTTAGCGCTGTGATATTTCTCCCCCATATTATTTATTATTTATGTTTACTGTTACGCAATGATCGATTTAGAATTTTAATAAAACATATGACTATATATAATCTGATATTTGGTTTATTATAATCTTAGATAGACTGTATTCAAGATTTCTAAAATACATAATTTTTTTATTTATTGTTTTAAAAAGGAATAATGGAAAACATCATGCGTAAACCCAGCTGTAGGAATTATGAATGTTTTTCCATTGTGTACTTTTATTTAATTTGCACACAAAAACAACTATAAACATCTAAATCATTTTGAGTATTACTGCAACTTTACTTTAACTTCTCTATTTGTTCGTTTGTTTACTGATCGATCGACTCTCTGTTGGAGGAACCGCGCTCTGAGCCGTTCTTTTACTTTTCTCTCTTTCACTTGTTTGTGTGACTTTACCAGTTTTACATAAAAAAAACAAAAAACAAAACAACAACAACACCACAGAAAGTTGCGTAACTCATGAATGTGGAACATTTGCTCTCACTGTATAATTAGAGCCGGAGCATGCATCACTTAAACTCCGAAAGAAACATTACACTCAGGAAGTTTCTCTCCGACATCTGACGCAGACGGCTTATTGTTGCGCCAAGGAGTGTGTTATTAGTTTCTTACCTGACAGTAAGAGCTCGGCGTTCCTGTTGGTTAGAGTGGCGTTGACTCTGCCGGAGGTTGCGTTGAAGTCGGTGATTGTCAGAGTCACGGGCTGTTTCGCCGCCTTGTACTCGAGCGAGCCCTTCCAGACGTACGCCGGGGCGAAGACGTCGTCGGGCACTGCAATCGAGAACGTTTACGCTGTCAGGCGCCGAGGGGGCGAAACACGCGCGGCCCTTTTTACCTGCCGCATTCTTGCAGTAATTAGCCCTTGGCTGCGATATGGAGCGACTTTAAAACTGCTTCTTTGCGACGAGCGAATATTCAACATTAAAAATGAGCTCTGCGCGCTCTTTGAGTGCAGGCGCTCTACGTTAGTCTGAGACGTCTCACCTCTTGCTTTCGGACTCGGCGTCCCTTGAACAGGCACGGCCGCTTTCTCTGCCGGTTTCGATCCCACTGGAAAACAAGACAGAGATGATGATGATGATGATGATGACGGCTATCGCAGGTAGACGCTAAAACCACTCAGTCAAAAATGACATGCGGTGAAACGGAGAGAACTCAATTAGCACACACACTTCAAAAGTATTCACGCAATCGGGCTGTAAAGAGCTCTCAAAAACACAGCGGTATATTTACAAGTTTGTCTTTGTGTGTGTGTGTGTGTGTGTGTGTGTGTGTGTGTGTGTGTGTGAAGTCTTACCTCGACACACGGGCACTTTCCCGCTCCAGGATCCGTCAGGTCTGCAGACTCGATGCTCGGAGCCTCCGGTGAGCACGAAACCCGTCTGGCACGAGTACACGAGCATGTACCCGAGCGAGGGCACGTCCAGCCCCAGCACGCTGGCGTGCGGCGGGCTGCGAGGCTGCTTGCACGAATGGGCTGCACAAACACACACCGCAATTATAGCGAAAAAAACCTTTCGAGAAAACTGTTGATTATTTTACTATCACAGCACGACGCGTCTTTCCAGAGCGATCTGCAACGTTAAACACACTGGAAGAAAAAACAGAGAAAGACTTACGCATGCATTCGGGCTGGGTGCCGCTCCAGGTGAGGTCGCTCTGGCACGTCCGTGTGGTGGAGCCCAGTAACAGGTGGCCGCTCTGACAGTGAAAGCGCACAGTGCCGCCCACCTGCGATATCACACACACCACGGGTAGAATCAAACACTTCGCATCCACAAGTCCAGTGCGTTTCTGAGTTATTTCTTTTTAAAAAAAGGAAAAAAAAAAACAATTATGAGGGGCGTTCAAGTCAAACCGGGATTTTGATTTGCAGTCCTGACCTCGCTCCAAGCGAGTTCCTTGGAGGCCAGCGTTTCCGACATGAAGCAGGCAGTCCGATGTGTAGCAGCAAAGGTCCCGGTTTGACTTGAACGCACCTTAAGCACTACTGTTACAGGAGCGTTGGTGTAAATGTCTTTCTCAATCGAAAATCTTTGATTTCCTTTACTAGTTTTACTTGACATCAACTGTCAATCAAGATTAATGATGTAACAGTTACATCATCTGTCAATTCTACGTTGATGATGTGATAGTTTAGCAAAAGTCCCGGTTTGACTTGAACGCACGCGCCTTAAGCGCTACTTTTACAGGAGTGTTGGTGTACACCTCTTAAATGTCTTTCTAAATCTAAAATCGTTGATTTCCTTTCCTAGTTCTTTTACATGACGTCATCTGTCAATCAACCTCAGTGGGCGGGATCATCTGTTATTACTGGATATGTGACATTTCTCTTTGTCTTCATTATTTTCGTGCGACTCGTCCACCGATTAGAGTCGACGGCCTTTCTATTCCGTCCCTTCCGAGTTTATTCCCGTACAGATGGTCCCGTCTCGTTCGTCTCTATTAAAAAGGGCGCGGTGGGTGACGCTTGTCCTTCCTCCTTAGCTACACGATGATCCAGGTGCCGACTCCGATCGCCGAGACCTGCCAGCCGAAGATACGGGAAATAATGACTTTCTGTTCAGCTGTAATGGAAGCACCTGATGTAGTGTTCCTTTGAGAACCCGTCACTTTGAGGGAGGCATCGGGAGGCGGTGAAGAGTCGGCGTGGTTAAGAACGCAGAGCGTCTCCGCGGACGATGAAAGGAGACGGAGACGTCCAGGCACGTCATTAAAGTGGCGCGAGAGCGTCAGGTGCCGTTTTACTGAACGATCCTGACAATGAGTCAATTGTGCTTCGGAAGAAAGGGCAGTTGGGAAAAGGATCCCGATTCAGAGTGACACACACACACACACACACACACACACACACACACACACACACACACACACACACACACACACACACATATATATAAACTCTCTCTCTCTCATGGACTCACCACTGTAAACACTTTTATTCCCTCAAGTGGCATTAATCATTCTGTGAAATCATTTAACTTAGAGAAGCAGATGATGAGCAGGATGTAGGTGAATTATTAGCCTGTGTATAAGGATAGTAATTAAGCTAATTAGTTTAAGGATTAGCTGCGGGATATTTCAGGATAAAAAAAAAAGAAAACAGCAAGAAGCTAATTCTCCTATTTGAAATGCAGTCCCACATTCGGCCGTCTTCAGAGAGAGTCATGTGACTGACTGTGAGGAGAGTGTGTGCGAGACGAGTGTGTGAGACGGAGGAATGTGTGTTAAAGGAATGCATGTTGGACAAGTGTGTGTTACAGTTATGTGTGTGTTAGGGGAGTGTGTGTGTTAGAGGACTGTGTGTGTTAGAGTAGAGTGTGTGTTTTAGGGAAATGTTTGTTAGGGCAGAGTGTGTTATTGTAGTGTGTATTAGATGAGTGTGTGTAAGATGAGTGTGTGTTAGAGGAGTGTGTATTAGACGAGTGCGTGTTATTGGAGAGTGTATTAGACAAATGTGTGTTATTGGAGTGTGTATTGGACGAATGTGTGTTAGAGCAGTGTGTATTATTGGAGTGTGTGTTATTGGAGTGTGTGTTAGAGGAGTGTGTGTTAGAGGAGTGTGTGTTAGACGAGTGTGTGTTATTGGAGTGTGTATTAGACGAGTGTGTGTTATTGGAGTGTGTATTAGACAAGTGTGTGTAAAATGAGTGTGTGTTAGAGGAGTGTGTATTAGACGAGTGTGTGTTAGAGGAGTGTGTATTAGACGAGTGTGTGTTATTGGAGTGTGTATTAGACAAATGTGTGTTAGAGCAGTGTGCGTTATTGGAGTGTGTATTAGACGAGTGTGTGTAAGATGAGTGTGTGTTAGAGGAGTGTGTATTAGACGAGTGTGTGTTATTGGAGTGTGTATTAGACGAGTGTGTGTTATTGGAGTGTGTATTGGATGAGTGTGTGTTAGAGGAGTGTGTATTAGACGAATGTGTGTTATTGGAGTGTGTATTAGACGAGTGTGTGTTATTGGAGTGTGTATTAGACGAGTGTGTGTTATTGGAGTGTGTATTAGACGAGTGTGTGTTATTGGAGTGTGTATTGGATGAGTGTGTGTTAGAGGAGTGTGTATTAGACAAGTGTGTGTTATTGGAGTGTGTATTAGACGAGTGTGTGTTATTGGAGTGTGTATTGGACGAGTGTGTGTTAGAGGAGTGTGTATTAGACGAGTATGTGTACGATGAGTGTGTGTTAGAGGAGAGTGCATTAGACAAATGTGTGTTATTGGAGTGTGTATTAGACGAGTGTGTGTTATTGGAGTGTGTGTTATTGGAGTGTGTATTGGACAAGTGTGTGTTAGAGGAGTGTGTATTAGACGAGTATGTGTACGATGAGTGTGTGTTAGAGGAGAGTGCATTAGACAAATGTGTGTTATTGGAGTGTGTATTGGACGAGTGTGTGTTAGAGCAGTGTGTGTTATTGGAGTGTGTGTTATTGGAGTGTGTGTTAGAGGAGTGTGTGTTAGAGGAGTGTGTGTTATTGGAGTGTGTATTAAAGGAGTGTGTATTAAAGGAGTGTGTATTAAAGGAGTGTGTGTTATTGGAGTGTGTGCCAGGTCAGCTCTCTTACCTTGAAGCCCAGGCTTGCATTCAGAGAACCGTATTCAGGAGTTCCAGGGTTCTCACACGTCGTCTTGGTCGGTTCTATGGACATCATCATCATCATCATCATCATCAAACATGTTCATCACCATCATGTTCATCATCATCATCATCATCATCGTCTTCATCAGACATGTTCATCATCAGCTCCCTCTGTGGGAACCCTTAACAGTTCCTTCATTCTGCTTGTTATTTCATGTACAGTGAGTTTTATTATAAGTCTATAGAAACAGTGAGTGTAAATAAATATGATCGTATGTTCTCCCTGCTCTGGTCTGAGCTATGAATAATATTAATATCAGTGGAACGTGGGCAGAAGCAAAATGTTATTAAATAGCGCCATGCCTGTTATTCAACACGGTGAGAACGCCTCTAAAAAAACAGAACGCATTGCCTCGTTGACCTTTAAAGACGGAGGGTTTATATCTGCTCCACACACAGTGTGTGTAATGTGGTATAATGTGATCTATCACCTATACATCGAGGCTGGGAGCCGCTCCACGTGCCGTCGGCCTGGCACGCACGCGTAGACGAGCCCACCAGCACGTAGGGGGCGCTGCAGCTGTACAACACCTCGGACTTGAAGATGAAACTCTGGCCTTCTCTCTTGGCTTGCGCGGGGATTCCTGGGTCGCCGCAGAACCTGGCTGTAAAATAATAGAGACGTCGGTGCTGAGTTCTTGGTGGTTGGAAAACGTCAGCTGCAAATCGATGATAGCGCACAGAGTAATAACGCGATTCAGTTTAATAGTTGTTAGATCACCATGGTGAAGTAGGAACAAAAGACTTTACGACACGAAGCAAGTAGGAAAATCATCACACACTGGTGTTGCTGATTATTTTCCCGTAACAGCACAACACTGAATCTTATAGACCAAAAATACAGAATTTGCACGTTCAGTCAGGTGTTACGGATGGAAATTTTTACACGATGTGCAGATAAAAAGCTTTTTCAAGGCAGCGAGACATAAAAGAAGTGAGTAAATGAAGTAGAGTTAATTATTAAACTTTAGGTTTCAAAGGTTTCACACTGCACGATTCTCAAGGATATAAAAGAGAGGATTACAAAAAAAAAAAAAAAAAAAAAGTCGGCGAGCCCTGGCTCGGTGTCCTCGTCCGGTCATTACTCCTGCGATTCGGTGACCTTATCATTTTCGATTTCCTTTTCAAAGCATCGATAAAGAATTTAATTACAAGTCTGGGTTCAGTGATGGGTTAGGTACACGCATGGTCGCTGCTTTTACGCGCCCAATTGGTGCCGAGAATGTCAGGGGAAAAACTCGCGATGGAAACCTGACGGCCAGCTCACGGCAAGAGTGAAATATATTTTTCGTATGTAAAATGATCAAAGGGCAAAAGCACTCGGCATAAGAGTCGCAGTTAAAGGGTCAGGGTTGTGATATTTAACCGTCAACGCGTAGGTCGGCTCGAGCGAATATAAATCGGCCGTAATGATCCTGCTGTAAATGAGCGCAGAGGGCAAAGGCCCGTGTCCGCTTCCTCGCTCTCTGATCTATATTTCACAAAGCGGAATAAAGGAAGATGAAGCTTAGAGCCTCAGAAGGTTGAGTGTTGAGTCGCAGGCTTATGTGTTGGCACCGAGCCGTTAAATACTAACAGTCTCTAAACCGGAGATCAGTCCGAGCCATCTGCATGGTGAAGGGATTAAAGAGACGCTGTGTTACTTTAAACCGTCTTCTGCTTGCTTTGCTTCTGGGTTTTCAATACATATTTTTTTCATTATTAAAGATCAAATATTGCAACAATGCAACAGAGAATTAAAAAATAAGGTAAGATAAGGTCGGTATAATATAAGATGAGATAATACAAGATATAAGCTGAAATATGAAAAATAAAAAGACAACACATGATGTAGTAGAATTATATAAAAAAAAAACAAGAAATTACACAAGATGAGATAGAATAATAATAATAATAAAAACAGCCAAGACAAGACAAGACACAAAGTAAGAAAGAAAATGAAATAAGATTATATAAAATAAAAATATTAAAAATAACACAAGATGAACTAAGATGATAGGATGAACTAGAACATGGGACAAGATGATATGAGATAAGGCAAGATAAGAAATTCTAAGATGAGATAGGGCAAGATGTAAATTTTTTTAAAAATAAAAATAAAAAAGCCAACATCAGACAATATATGATTAAAGAAAATAGAATAAGATTAAATAATATGAGACAAGATGAAATAAAAAACACATAATAAGATGAAATAAGATAAGACATTAAATAAAGTACGACAAGATAATATGAAATAAAGCAAATAAGGAAAGATAAGATGAGATAGGGCAATGAGACAAGATGAGATAAAATTTAAAAAGCCAAGAAAAGAGAAGATAAAATGGAAGAAAATGAGACAAGTTAAGAAGATAAGACAAGTTAAAAAGCAAAACAAAACAAAATAAGATATAACAGGAAAAGGCAAGGCAAGATAAAATAAAGCAAGATAAGATGAGATAATCTAAAAATATGCCAAGATAACATAAGATGAAGTAAAGTGACAAGACAACATCAAAAGAGATAAGATGAGACACGATAAGGTGAGATAAAAAAAAAAGCCATGATAAAACACAAAAAAACACGATAAGATGAAATAGGATAAGACAGGTAAAGATGAGATAGTTGAGATAAGACCAGCTCGGATGAGATAAGATGAAATAAAGCAAGATTTTTCATTCATTCATCTTCTATACCGCTTTTCCTTATCCTTATACAGGGTCATTGGGGGCCTGGAGCTTATCCCAGCATGAGGCAGGGTACACCCCGGACAGAGAGCCAATCCAGTGCACACACACACTTCTACAGGCAAATTGGGAACACCCTTTAACCTAATCTGCATGTCTTTGGTCTGTGGGAGAAAACTGGAGTACCTGGAGGAAACCCACCAAGCTCGGGGAGAACATGCAAACTCCACGCACACCAGACGCCGAGGTGGGAATTAAACTCTCGACCCTGCAGGTGCCACCAAGGCACGTTTAGTCGAGATAATATAAGCTAAGGTAATATAACATAACGTTAATTACGATGAAACATGTTAAAATAATATAAAATATGGTCAAAGAACACAAGATAAGATAAATGAATAAGATACTTAGATCTTATGAGAAATTAAAGTATTTAGCCAATTTTAGCCAAAATGGAGCGGAAACTTCTCTTTATCTTAAAGATGTTCGAACAGTTCCGATAATCCGAATAGCTTGAAAAAGCATATCATTTTTTTTTCTATGTACAGAAACGTTTAAGTAACATCGATGGAAGGAGTCTCCAGTCTCAGTCTGAGGTAAAGCTGCAACTCCCAAAGAAGCTGCATCTTGAGATTTGTTTTATGGACAATCCCACCCTGCTGCTAAATATAACAGGATAAATGTGTCAAATTGTGTCTCAAAACATGAGATATTCAAGCCCTCGATACAAACAAGGTGTAAAGTCAGTGACAGCCGGAATTTAAATTCACAACAGCTAAATAAATATATATTTCTTACAGGAGAACTATATTCAGCATTGCTTTATCCATGTGATAGTCTTCATTCCTCCTCTGGGAGAATATTTTTTTTTTGTGGCAGGAGGGTAAAAGAACAAGGGATAAATACACAAATGTGAGGAGGAAGAGAGTCATAACACGCAAACGAGACCCGTCCCTGCTCATTCTGCACACGTTTTGAACGTGTCAGGGGCCAAATCCGCCTACGCCAAAAAAAAAAAAAGAAAAAGAATAAAAATCAGCGATGTGCTTACTGTACACTGCCTCAATTCTGATCTAACCTTTATTCCATGTGTGTGTGTGTTTGGTATGGAGTGGGGAGGAAAACATTGTAAACAGCTCCAGGCCATGCCACGTTGTGCATAACAAACAGATCTTGAGAGAGCCCTAATGTCAGCGAGCCTCCTTGATGAATAATAAAGCACTTTTGAGATGTCTGAAACGCCACACAACAAAGGCAGAATATTAATTTTAATACGGTAGCTTAGTGGCTCGGGGAAAACGTGACGCCGTGCTTGTGGCTTTTTGCCGCAGTGCCGCTGGCTCACTATGAGTTTGTGTAAGTATAATTGAAGGAAAAACCCACACGGAACGAGTGGCATATTAATCTTTATAATTAACATGTTATCTCTGAATTCTTTCTTTGGTTAAAGGTTTCCTACCGTATCCAGAATGCCATTTCAACTACCTGATAACGGTGCAGTAGGATCATTCACTCGATTCATTTCTAGCTGAAGAGTGCGATGCGGCAGCGCTTTAGTCCATCAGTCTGTACACTCTTCTCAAACAGATCAGGTTCCAAAGCTTTCATCTTAACACCAACATGCTCCTCATCTTGTAAATCACTAATGAGGCACATTATTCATTTCTTAAACAATAAAGTAAAAACGGTCATGAGCCAAAGATTTTTACCTCCAAAGTTTCATACTAGTGTTGTGCTGCATGATAGAATTGCAACGTTCTTAGCTATAAGTTGCAAAAAATTGTGGCCAAATTTGTGGTTTAAATCAGTAACTAGCATACGAATATATGCAACTCTATTTGTACTGTAGTTTTAGATCAGCTACAGTAAATTATCTACTAAATTGTTTTATATTCATAGCTATAATTTTGTTTTAAATCAGCTATTAACTTGTTAATATTTGCAGCTATACTTGTGGTTGAAATGAGCAAATTGTTGCTAATTGTTAATATTTGTACCAATATTTTTCATATAAGTCAGCAACTAGCTCGCTAATTTTTGTTAATCATACAGTATTTGTGGTTTAAATAAGCGACTAACTTGTCAATGGGGCTATGCTTGTGGTTTAAGTTAATTACAGTAGTAGAATGCTAATATTTGTAGCTAAACTAGCTTTTTAAATCAGCTACCAGCTTGGTTATATGCATACCTATAATTGTGGTTTAAATCAGCTACTAGCTTGTTTACTGTATATTCATACCTATACAGTATATGGGTAAATTAGGTAATAACATGATATTCATAGCTACAATTATGATTTAAATCAGATAGTAGCCTATTTATATTTGTGGTTAAATTTGTAGTTGAAATTAGCTACTAGCTTATTAATATTTCTAACTATACTTTTGATTAAATCAGCTCCTAGAAAATAGCTTCTATATCTATATTCTATATCTACTGTATATTTGGTGTGTAAATTAACTAACATCTGTTAATGTTCATAGCTATACTGTACGTCTGCCTTAAATCAGCTACTAGCGTGTTAATTTTTGTAGCTAAACTTATAGTTAAACTTATAGACAGCTATGAGTTTTAAATATTCCTAGCTCTACTTCTTGATTAAATCAGATCCTAGGTTGTTTATATTCATACTATTTGTCGTGTAAATTAGATTACTATTAATAGATATACTTGTGCTTTAAATCAACTATTGATCATTTTTGTGGCTATATTTGTTGTTACCTTTGCTACTAGCATCATGATTATAATATTTGTAGCCATATATATATATATATATATATATATATATATATATATATATATATATATATATATATATATATATATATTCAACATAAGAAGATATGGACATATTAGGTAAGTAGTTTTTTCATTGAAAGCATATATAATGCTCTGCTAATTTCGCAGAGCGTTATATATAATGCAACAGTAGTATCTAAATGTAGACGAAAAAGCTGGGTAATCTACAAACAGTATGAACTACGGTAGGCAAAAGCAAAATGAGAGCATCATGAATGAGGTCAAAACCAGAGAGAGGCAATCATAAAACACATGGCATGATATAGATTTGCGTGTAAAATAAAATAAATAAATAAATGGAAATAGTTGAGACTGCGACACTTTACTTGCTGATCTGCTTCTCCTGTTCCTGTGGTAAAAATAGCATCATAGGGTTACACCTCTTCATGCTAACTACATGAGACTAGGACTTTGAGGCCAATGTCCTCAGTTATTCTGTGCTGGAGATCTCATTAATGTGACAACATCACCGGAGAAGAGTGTGTAAAAAAATAACGAGGCGGATTTGTTTACATGCGCTAACAGAAAATCTTGACTGTTAGTATCACATATTTTTGAGATTGTTAAAATGTGTGTGTGTGTTTTTTTTTTTAAATAAACATAACTGAAACTGTGCTACTGTAGCTATAACAATGTGTTGTCAGTTTGACAAACAACTTTTCACTGTAGTAATGAAATACAGCGACAACCAGCACAGTAACACATGAGTCAAATTCCTGACAACTTTTAAAACTTGTATGTCCCAGAGTGATTTGAGCCTCATCAGCACTAAATGACTGCTTTCAGCTTTTGGCACCATATGACTCTGCCTTATTTTCTAAACGAATTGCAAATTGAGGTTTGCACAGTCGAGGCACGTCAGCGAGTGAAGACATCACGCTCGGGGTCATGCAGGGCATGCAGAGAGCCTCTTAGGGCAACGCAGATCTGCTGAGTAAGACTGTGATAGAGTTTGTTTGAAACTGAAGGACGTCTTGAGAGAGGGAATATGCTGAGTGCGGCGCAGTCACGCGCCTGACATTTTAACCAAGGGCAGCTAATTAGCATCAGTGGAAGATAAACCTAAACAACCTTAACCTATAACTTACTGCAAATGAGAGCATGTCTACACACTGTGTGGCTATTTATTAAACAAACAATGTATTGCTACACTAATGAACGTCACTACATGATATAAAGAGAAAATTAAGCGCCATAAATTAAATGTCAACAACGGCATTGTTTCGAGAATCAGCTAGCTAATAGGGAACAATAGCATGAAAAGAGCAAGGCTAGTCAATGAGGATGTATGAATAGGCTGATGGTTGAAGTCTAACTAATGAAAATAGAGAATTAACTAGCTAACAATACAGAATAATTTAGTAGCTAGCAAGGCGAATGACCCAGAAAATTAACATTAAGGTATTTATTATTTAATAATAAAGAATGAACTTGCTGATGGTGAAGAGTTAACTAGATAAAGTCGGAGAACGAACTTGCTAGCGAAGTTAAAATGCAAGGCTAGTCAATGATGAGGAATGAGTAGTAGTGAATAGGCTGATTGTTGAGGTTTAACTAATGAAAATAAAGAATTACCTAGCCAACAATACAACAATACAGAAACCACAGTAGCTAACAAGTGATAATGAGCTAAGGAACAACACAGAATGAGTTAACTAATAATAAAGAATTAACTAGTTAATAATAAAGAATGAATTAGCTAACGGTGAAGCGTTAACAAGATAAAGTCAGAGAATGAACTAGCTGTCTAAGTTAATGTGCTAGGCTAGTCCAGGATGGGGAACGAGTAGTAGTGAATGGGCGGATGGTTGAGGTTTAACTACTGAGAATAGAGACTAACAATTAACTGACTAACAATATTGAATAAAGCACAGTAGCTATCAAGTGATAATGATCTAGCGAACAACAGAGAATGAGTAAGCTGACAATAAAGAATTATGTTCTTAATAATGGAGAATGAACTCGATAATAGCTAAAGCCTTAGAATGAACTAGCTAGCTAACAATACAAAATGACCTAGAGCACAAGGAAGAATTACTTAGCTAGCAATGAAGGATGGAGTAATTTAACTAACAATATATATTTGTAATACATCCATAATTATTTAGAAGTGAAAAACTGGCAAAAAAAAAAAAAGTGGTAAACAATATAGTGAGAAATGGAGAATAAACAATCTAGTGCTAACAAATAGATGACATGCTAACTATCGATTGAGAATAAGCTAGGTGATAATGCAGAATGAACTAGCTACCAGTGGAGAATTGACTAGCTACAGATTAGGAGGGAACTTATCTACTAATGCAGCATGAGCTAGCTAACAACAAGCAACAAGCTAGTGAACAATGGAGACTTAACTAGCTAACTATGAAGAAACAGGTGTCTAATAATGGAGAATAAGATTCCTAGAAGCAGACAATGATTTAGCTAATTATAAGTTAGCATTTATTAAAATAATGATGTTTTAATAGTGAGTCATGAGCTGATGGTGGTAAATAAAATGGTAAGCAATGTAGAATGCTTTAGCTAATTCTGAAGAATAAGCTAGCTAACAATGAATGGCGAGCTAGGCATCAATTGAGAATGAGTTAGCTAACAATAGAGAATGAAATTGACAACAATTTAAAACGAGCTATGGTGTTTTAACCATAGCCAGGAGTTAAAGAAGATGCTGAGAATGCGCTAGCTAATAATGTTGAGGAAGAAGTTAAATTTGAAGAACGAGCTAATTGTAGCTCAAACTGGAGAGTGGCTAAGAGTGGAGAATGAGTTAGCTAATAGGAGTGCTGGGGAATGTGCTGTGGTATAGACAATGGTGGCTGCAGATGGTTTAATGAGGATATACCCTGAAGTGGTGGAGGGTGAGCCAGCAGTGATGCAATGAGATAACCATTATGATAGGGAAGGTTAAATGTGGAGATCTACTCACGCATGCACAGCGGCACATCACCGCTCCAGGATCCCTGGCCCACGCAGGTAAGGGTTGCAGGAAAGGAGAGCTCATAGCCGCTCAGGCAGCCGTAGCTAACACTGGTGCCCCAATGGAAGACAGAGCCCTCCACGTCGCCGTTGGAGATTCGGGGTGGATCAGGGCACGTTACCGCTGCGGACAAAAGAAAGGGAATTTAAATAGATAAGCACTTAAGAAAAGAAGAGGGATTTACTAGCTATACAGCTAATGTCATGTTTGAAAACTCTGATCTGAGCTGTACGTTAAAGCCGGTCTAGTCCTCGAGCGATGCTCTGAAACAGAGAACACAGACCTTGATGAAAGGCACGGTTCAGGCGAGTTTGCCTTTCAGAGCTTCCTCTGACATTCCGTCAACTACTGAAGCGTCTAACGCACACAGTGCACTGACAAGCGCTCACATTCTCCGCTTTGCAGTTTTTCTCTTTTTCACCTGCTCTCCGGGTGGCCGATGTAAAGGCAGCTCGCGGCCGCTCTGCTAAATAAAGCACGAGGGCCAAACTTTGGACACTAGAGAATTGGAAATCAGCAGCATTACATACCAAAAGTGTTCTCTCATACTTGTTCGAAGGAGTTTTGGCTGAGACCTGGTGATTTCCGAGCCTTGCCCTGGTTTCTAGTGCACACAAATCACATAAAATCCTGAAAAGGTATTTGAAAATTGCTCTCCCTTTATACAACCATTGTTATCTTATCTTTAATTATGCTTTTTCGGTGCACAATTTCTGCAATTATGCCCGCCATAGCTCATATACATGATTTAAAATGACATTCCTGGACTTTCAAGGATATCTGAAGCGCTGATGAAAGGGCTTTAGAGAGTTTTGCCATTCAACGAAACAGTTTTTAATTCTGACAAACTCATGAAGCTACTGTATATCAGAATGATTGAACTTAAGGAAAAAAGTTTTTCAAAAGTATTGGGATGAATGGATTTCAAGAATTCAAGAATTCAAGAAAAAGTCTTGGTGTATTAGAGTATGTTATTTCGTCTTGTTCTGAACCATTGTGCTTTTGAATTCTTGATACTGGATGCTCAGAAGAGAAATAAAAAGTTCCGCAATGAGTAGGTGTAACAGCGTACTTTGATCTGTTTCGGCAATTCCAGCATTCAAATATTTAATGTCTAATAATTAAAAGAACAATCCTAGCTTTGAGTTTACTTAAGATGTGGAACATACAGTACTGTATAATGCAAGGTTACATTACTTTGATGTTTCGATTGACAGTTAATTGGCGAAAATTATTAAGGGGTTAATCAACTTTATTAAATTTCCCACAACGCCTCTGGCACCACCTATTAGGCAAAGCTGGACGTCTGTACTGTATATCCGCAATAATGCAACATCAAAGAAACACGATGCCACTGTTCTCCGACATTTGGGATCATGCGGAGTTCTACAGATACTGTGATGTTAACGTCAGCCATATTGGATTTTCTACTTCTGTTGGACCTTTTGTCCATTCCTTTTGTACAAATGTTGCTCTATCCATGCAAAGTTAGATTTTTCGAATCTTTTATTTTGGTGTTACATAGCAACCAAAGCTTTCTTCTCGCAGACTACTTTTGCACAACAGAAGAATTCCTTATTAATTATACACTGCTCTGCCAGGGGAAAAAAAAAAGTCTCGCACACTAATATTTCATCGCGCCGCCATTTGCTTCGATTAAGGCTGTGGCATCTTTTCGATAAGCTTACGCAATGGCACAAACATTTATTTCCGTCAAGCGTTAATTGCGTTAATTTCTCTCCAAGATCTTGTGTTGATGATGGGAGAGTCGGACCGCTGTGCAAAGCCTTCTGCAGCACAGGACAAATATTCTCATCAGGGTTACGATCCATGTGTGACAATGATGTCTTGTGCTCCCTGAACCACTCTTTCACAAATCGAATCCTGGCATCATCATCTTGGAATATGCTTGTGCTATCAGGGAAGAAAAAATATGCATTGATGGGGAAAAAAAAAAAAAAAAAAAAAAAAAACTGGTCATTCAGTAAATTCAGGTCACCTCATTTTTTTGGGCACGACAGAAGCAACCCCAGGTCATAACACCAGGCTTGTACGGTAGGCACGAGGTAGAGTATGATGTGTGCACCACGTCATCTGCATCTCTTCTTTCACTGATGCGCCCATCACTCTGGAACAGGGTAAGTCCATACTCATCAGACCAAATGACCTTTTCCCAGTGCGTTACAGTCCATTATTTATGCTTCCTAGCAAATTGAAGCGTTTTGTTTCAGATTAGACTCACTGAAAATGTTTTTTTTTAAAGGTTACACAGCTGTTTAGTCCCAATCCCTAGGATTCTCCTTAGTTGTTTTCTTTGCCTGACGCAGGACAATAATCGAAGCGTTCTGAATCATGTGGTGCCACGACCACAGGATATGTCTTTTAATAAAAAAATTTTTTCATAAACTATTTTTTTTTTCTTTTATAAAAAAGGTTGAAATAAATGGACACAAGTGAAAATTACAAGCTATTGATGAACGACAAGAAGCGCAATTCAAGGTAGCAATGTTTGACAAGATTCTAACAGCCATGGGATTGTGAAAATAAAGAGCAGCGAGGTTTGGGGTGACATTTTCTAAATTGCAAATTTATACTTTGGACAGAGAAAGAAAGAACGAGAGCGAAAGAGAGAGAGAGGGGGAGTGAGAGAGAAAGAAAGAGAGAGAGAGAGAGAGAAAACAAGTCCACTGATATTTTGTCACAGTCGGACAGGGAGCTGACGAGCCGCGGGTAGCAGCCGAGTTTGAGCCAGCCATGAATAAATCATGAGTTGTTTTGACGAGCAAGTGTCCCAATAAAAAGAAAAGAAAAGGAAAAAAAAAAAAAAAAAAGTTAATCAAATCCCTGCATCACGACACTCCTCCGTACGCACCGCACTGTAAACAGCCATGCCCTGTTTAACACGTCTGTGTGCTGAGTTGCACCACATCAGTCTCGCTTCAATATGTAATTACATATCTCTTCATGCCAGAGCATTTCATATCACTCTCTTTTACAAACAACTCGCTGCAAAAATAAAGCCGTGTTTAGTGAAGCGTTTGAAACTGTACAGTTGCATTTCTGATCCGGGGCCCATGAGCTGCACATCGAGTGATCTCTGGCATTCAGGGGAAGACAGAAGATCCATGCTTCTCTCGCTCAGCTTTTTAGGTTATGACATCCGGTAAACATCTCACAGCAGGACGGAGCCGATAGCACCCGGGTCGAAGTGTGTCCGAGTGAGTGACGCGCGATCAAATAAGCCAAATATCAATCGATTCAGCGAACATAATCAGAAGAATAAAGGCATTTCATATCATAAAAAAATCAGGTTTAGTGTCTGTTGTGAATTTCGGCTTCTTTTGATTGTGCAGAATAAGAAACTCACCCCTTTGAATTCTCTATATAATCTCCCGCTACACTAATGCACAATTACCCCAATGTTTCCCTAGTGCTTGGATACCATCAAGGTAGAAAGTGAGACATCAATACACCGAAGCCATGATCAGACTGCATGCTTCACGTCTGAAACGCTGGCCTCCCAGGAACTCCTTTAATTTTCCATGGCTTGGAGCGAAGTTAGGACTGTACCGCAGATGTGACAAAAACTCCCTGCCGAGTCCTTGTAACGGAAAATTCCTCGTAACGGAGTTCCTGGGAGGCCAGCCTTCTTCGAAACGTTTGCACCGTTTAAACGCTTTCTAACTGAATCTCATCAGCGCTAGAAGTCAGTCTTCTGTAAATGTCAATCGCCTTTCACGGAAATTTCATCACAAGTCCCAGTTTGACTTGAACGACCCCTTGGATAATACTGTAAGTCTTTAAAATAAATGTAAAAGAATACAAATTCCTGCAACCAAAAAATAATAACACTTTCTTTTTAAATCTCCTGTTTACTGTTGATTATTTCCCTACAACAGCATGACACACTAAGTGTTTTTGCTTTTATTGCTATACACTTTCTTACACATTACAGAACACGGACTTAACAGCATTAACACAGCATGGAATGTCGCATCTAAAAAAAAGTTACGATTTGCAATTCTTTTTAAATTATTCAAGTATCCATCCATCCATCATTTTCCCTGTAAATAATAAACCACATAAGGCAAACAGTCAACAATAATTAACACTAATCAACATTTTTATTTGCGGAAATTCTGACCCCAGGCTGGATTTTGTTACCCTGAGACTGCAGCCCATTATCATCAAGATTATTGGGGCTTGGTATGAAACGCGTTAAGGCTGAGCAGGTTGTAAAAACGTTAATTAAAATAAAATAAAAAAGTGCTAAATAAAATAGCATTTAAAAATTACATTTAGAAAAAAAAAACGATTGAACTGTTTTTAAAGTTATTGACAAAAAATACAATATAATTAAAAGATAAAATGATATATATATATATACTGTATATGTGTGTTTTAATAGTCAGAGTGTAATGGCGTGGTCATTAGGAGCTGGGTAATGATCCTAATAACTGCTGCAGAATATCCTGCTGGTGCGATATTAAGACGTATCCAACTCCAGATCCTCACAATTAAAGCAAGTGTGTTCATTATTTGCTGAATGTAAACACCCTAATTTTGGGCTCTGCTTAAAATCGGAACGTCCTTTGAGTATTTTTAGAGCAGAGCAGAGTGTTGTGGAAATCTGGACTCGTTCATCAAATTGCATGCGAATAAAACGAGTTTGTGATGTACAGTATCAAGAGCCACAGTATCCAGGGCATACCACGTCCAACAGGAGTGACTGTGGATGCGAGAGGAAGCCGTCTGAAAGGGATTGTCCGGGTGCGAACCCGCATTGTATCCAAAACACATAAAACCACAGCTACCCAACTCACTGCAGAATTAAATGTGCATCTCAACCCACCAAAACTCTTCGTCTGGAGCTCCACAGGGTCGATGTACACGGCCGGGCTGCTATAGAGAAACCTTTGGTAACTCGTGCCGATGCCAAACATCGGGTTCAATGGTGCCAGCAGGGAAAATCTTGTCCTGTGGACAATGTGAAACATGTATTGACCTCTGACGAGTCCACCTTCACTGTCTTTCCCACATCCGTGAGAGTTACGGTGTGGAGACGCCCCAAAGAAGCGTACCGCCCAGAGTGAAGCATGGGGGTGGATCAGTGATGGTTTGGGCTGCGATATCATGCCATTCCCGACTGTAGGCGCAATACTTGTGCTAGATGGACTCGTCACTGCCAAGGTTATTGATTAGCGAGTGACATTTACAGATGAACCATTCTGCAGGACCATGCGCACCCAGTGGTTCAGACATTGTATCCTGAAGGCGGTGCCGTGTATCAGGATGACGATGCACCGATACACAGCACGACTGGTGACACAGTGGTTTGATGAACATGAAAGTGAAGTTGAACATCTCCCATGGCCTGCACAGTCACCAGATCTAAATATTATTGGGCCACTTTGGGGTGTTTTGGAGGAGCGGGTCAGGAAACGTTTTCCTCCACCAGCATCACGTAAGGCTATATTATATGATATGCTGTATATACAGTAATCACTCCTTATAACGGTGATGAGCACTAAAGCATCTCAGGAGCGACGCCACGCCAAACCTGCTGACAGCAGGAGACCGCGTCACAATCTCATCAACAACACCAGTCTGAGGCTACAGTGGACTTATTGAGTTAATGAGCTCAGATGAACAGGGGGAATAAAAATGATGAATACGTCAGGAGAGAGAGAGAGAGAGAGACTGTCACATGACTTTCACGTCTTAATTACTGTACATTTAAGATAATTTAAGATTACCACAAGACACTTTTGGCCTCTGTTAAAGAAATTATGTAACGGTATTGCTCCTGCTAAATCTTAAAGCGCTGGGTCATACAGGGTTAATGAGGACCAGCAGCACATTTTATATAGAATAATAAAAAAAAAAAAAAAAAAGGAAAGGAAAGGAAAGCCAGGGCACAGGCGCGCATAATTTAATTGGCCGATGTGAATGAAGTGCAATCTGGCTGCATCAGGCTGCAGACCCTGGCCTCTGTGAGAGTGTGGCCGAGTCGTTCTGGGCCAAATAACTCTGTGTGCATGTGTGTGTGTGTTTAAACCACGCCAGCTTTTTGGCATGTGTCACACGTAGCATGTCTCTTAACGCTCCATCCCGCAGGCTACGTGTCGAGCAGGAACCACGCTGCAATGAAAGCGTCTCTGTTCCCCGGCTCGCACTCCGCCGCGCAGACGATCCGGTCCTCTTTTCAGGGAAGTTTCAAATGAAATTTTTTTTTTTTTTTTTTTTTATTGGTTGTTTTTATTTATTTATTTATTTATTTTTTTTTAGAATTTTGTTACAGCGAGTTGTTTATGAAACCAGGTACGAGGAGATGACGTGAAGAAAGCTGGAATATAAATAGCACGGATGCGTTCAGTTGGATTTCTGGACCGATAACGATATCCTCACGTGTTTGTCAGGGTTAAGGATGGGCTTTTGGGGAAAATTCATTTGTGGAGCATTTTTATTTAGAAAAAGGTCTGAAATGTCGCGGACATGCTCCTGTTTATCACAGGATTTACTGTTTACTATTTACTGTAAACGAATTGGAAAGAATTCAAAGGGGCATAAATATAAAGTTGAATAATTATGATGTCAATATCACTGTTAGAGTTCATTTAACTTTCCCCTGATCATTTGAAGTGATATTATATAAGCAGGAAGAAAGTAAGAAAATAGATGTAAAAAGGGCAATAAGAAATGTAAACAATATCAGATTACTGATTAGCGAGTGACATTTACAGATGATAAAAATAGGAAATCTAAAAATTAAAACAAACAAACAAATAAATAAGTGTATGCTGTATACGGCGGTCTAGTTCTTAGCACTGTCGCCTTGGGTTCCAGGTTCGATTCCCGTCTCTGTGTGCATGGAGTTTGCATGTTCTCCCCGTGCTTGGTGGGTTTCCTCCGGGTACTCCGGTTTCCTCCCACAGTCCAAAGACATGCAGATCAGACTAATTGGTTTCCACAAATTGAGTGTGTGAGTGTGTGTATGTGAGTGTATGTCCTGCGATGGATTGGCAGCCTGTCGTGCCCTAAGTCTCCTGAATACAGGATGAAGTGCGGTAAAGTTACGTCACTCCACAATCATTAATCAGATCCTTTAATATCATTTTAATATTTTCTTTTATTTATAGCCTCATTACACATATTTAAATTTTCATTTTCTTAATTAATTTCATGTTTTTAAAAGCATAACATAATAATAATAATAATAATAATAATAATAATATTTTAATTATTGCAATGTCATGCAATAGTAAAAAGCTTAACAAACTCCTAATAATTCCAAGAGACTAAAAGATCTATCTACTGTATCTGTCTATTCATTCATTAATGTTTAAACAATTAATGTTTTACACTGCACAGTATATCCTGTAAACAAGGTCGCAGGGGGGCATGGAACCAATCCCAGGAGACTTCGGGCATGAGGCGGGGTGCCAATCTATTGCACGGCACACATGCAAACACACACACACACACACACACTCACGCAATCATTTACACACAAACAAACAAACAAACAAACAAAACAATTCGTCTAATCTGTAGGTCTGTGGACTGTGGGAGGAAAACTCCACACACACACACACACACACACACACACACACACACACACACACACACACACACACACACACACACACACACACACACACACACACACACACCCAAGGCAAACCCTCGACCCTGGAGGTGCAAGGCCAGAGTGCTAACCTTTTTATAGCTTCTGACACTCAAACCTTTTTTTTTTTTTTTTTTTAAAGTTTATTTATTTATCCTTTTATTTTGCTTGTTTTTTTTTTTTTTTTAAATCTGTTGTTCCCTACAGACGGACTTTGGAACGTCACTTTGTTTAGTCTCTCTCTCTCTCTCTGCATCATCTCCAGCCCGGGGTCTGATCTCACACGGGTCAGTGGACATTGCCAGCTTTCACTCAGCCTTTCTGGAGAGAAAAGGCTATAATAAATAAATAAATAAATAAATAAATAAATACAAGAAAGTACCTGCAAGCAAAGATTAAAAAGTCTTTAGAAAGGAAGGACCACAGATATTCTGTTAAAACCTGCCCAGACAAAGAGGAGAAAACCGCCAAGTCGCTTGATAAACATACTTACAGCCAACTTCAGCAAAACATCAGCAATTACTTTTTTTTTACTTTTTACTGATAAACAATAAGAAAGCCTCGTCTTGACCTGAATCTCTCTCAACAGCCATTCATTTACTTTTTTTCATTCATTGAATGAAATAATCTTTTCGAAACATGAAATTATAACAAAAGAACACAACAAAGACTCATAATTGCTGTCTCTGTTGCTCGATTGACCTCTGTCTATCCCGACGACGCACACACACACACGCGTGCACACACACACACACACACACACACACACACACACACTGATTTATTATAACAGTATTTTGTTCTGTATTGTATTACCGTTAATTCAATTGTCTTATGCAATATAATGATTTTCATCAACGCCACTGGAGCGCCTCTCGAGCCGGGACCGCTGATCGCTCTACAGCCTGGGGGTTAAAGCGAGTGGGAGAGAAAAGCTGTTTATTTCACAACACAACTCGCGCGTTCGTACATCGCTGAGTGTCACTGACTGTCCTTGAAAAATATCAACGTGCATCGAGTACAGCGACCTATTGCACTGCACCATGGGATTGCATGATAGACTAATACAAATTCTTCGCCAATATGTTGAACAATCTCGCACTCGCACGTCGCGCACTAACTAGCTAGCCAGCAAGGGGTGGGCTTAAACGCGACACAGGTGTTGCCATGACAACAGCAAGACGAGAAAGTTGATCTTGCGATTTTTTAAGTGTTTCTAATTCGCCCGGGTGGTCGGGGCACAGGTGCTTGGGCCCGCTCATCGCTGCTCGCAACTATATTTCTCCAGAGAGGACCGCACCGTCAGTTCCATAAATATTGGCACCCTACACCAGACCATCGAAATTAACAATTTGTTGCTATACTAAAGACACTGTTTAGATCTAATGCTCTAATACAAAACTTTAAGAAGTGTATGTTTTTTGTTTCAAAACTATTGGCACCCCTACAATTACATTAAATATTAATTAAAGACATCAATAAATACGTAAAATACGTATTTAAAAAATTAAAAATTATATACGTAAAAATTAAATACGTATTCAATCGTACTGCTGTTGTCAAACCTACACAGCCATATTTTTACATTTCTCACTCACTCACTCATCATCTATACCGCTTAATCCTGTATTCAGGGTCACGGGGGCCTGGAGCCTATCCCAGGATACCAGGGTACACCCTGGACAGGGTGCCAATCCATCGCAGGGCATTCACACACACACACACACACACACACACACACACACACACACACACACACACACACACACACACACACTCACTCATTCACACACAATTAGCCTAACCTACATGTCTTTGGACTGTGGGAGGAAACCGGAGTACCCGGAGGAAACCCACCAAGCACGGGGAGAACATGCAAACTCCATGCACACAGAGACGGGAATCGAACCTGGCCGGGGATCGAACCCGGACCCTGGCGGTGCAAGGCGACAGGCATTTGGTACAAAGTAAAAAAAACTAACAAACCAAAAAAAAACACTGGGTGAACTTCCTCTAAGTGTGGTTTAGCCATAAATTCCTTCCAACTGTTAGCAAACTACAAGCAGTTATTATTTCTTTTCCTATTTTTTATTTATTTATTATTATCCACACCGCCTTTGTATGACTTTCAGTTCGAACATAATCGGAAACAAAACGAATCAGCGGTCTTTGTGCCTGTGCAGAAGTCATTTTAGCTCCTAATATGATCACCAGGACTGATTACTGGGCAAACAAACACTCCTGTGCTCAAACACGCAGCCTCGTTTATTCGCGACGTGGCTTTATTCTCATATTAATAAGACGATGCAATCTTGCAAGCAGCAAACAGAGCTCTCCCCGCTTCGGCGTCTGCTGTCAATTACGTTCCCGCTAAAATTCTTGTCCTTTTCTTAGCTGGGAAATTTATTAGTCATTACAGTCCTGGCAGTGTTCGTGGCAGGGGCACGACAGAGGGCGTTAAATCACGTGTTTAAAAAAAAACACACACACACACAAAAAAAAAAACAATTCCTTTTGTATCACGACTCAAAAGAACCACTTTTCAGATCGAGGCATGAAAACTATGTGGGTTTGTGGGTTTTTGTGCAATCAAGTCTCATGGTGGAGAAAGCTGACGTTTTGGCTGAAGAAAAAAAAAAAACAACAACCTCTAATTAAATCCTTTTCAATCAAAAGTAGCAGCATTTCACGAGTGGCCAAGATCTCCAAAAAAAAAAAAAAAAAAAAGTGCCCGTGTGAATAGTCGTTGTGAAGGCGCAGTCCTTCAGAGATGATGTACAGGTGTTTTAAAGTGAGCAAGTCAGAGAAAGATAAAATGCCATTATTATAGACACACTTGAATCCGTAGTTGGAATAAAGCGCCGTAAATGTCTTTGCCTCGGTCCTTTTAAACATGCTTTGCTGTATTCATACAGCAGTTTAAATCGCTATAGAAAATACCAGCGTCCAACATTCGAGAGCGAAACCTTCAGCTACTGTAAGGATCCAGTGCTGATGATGTTAAGATTATGGTTTTTAACTGAGCAAGAAAAATGCAGGAAGTAAACTTTTTCAGTTGTGAAATATTGCACGATTTCAAATGGATGACAGCTGGAACGTTTCAGGGTTTTTTGTTTTGTTTATGTATGCATGTGTTTATTTACAGTATCAGTAAAAAGTTTGGACACACCTCCTAATTCAATGTTTGTTTGTTTTTCAATGTTTTTGTTTTTGTTTAGTGATTCATTTTCTACATTCTAGAAAAAATACTGTACATTCCAAAACACATGGAATTATGGAATTATGTAACAACAACGACAGCAACAGTCGGTTGATATTTTTAGACATGAAGGTCAGCTGTTCTGGAGCAGTTCTCGCAAGAACAGCATTGTCAGGAGGTGCGTTTGGAAAAACGATCATCAAGCAGCATGGTGAGACTGGATCTCATAAAGACTATCATGGATGTATGAACGGAGAGTGTACACATGATTAGATAAAGGAATGAGTAAAGGATGGATGGATGGATAACGCGAAGAAGGGATGGATGTGTTTCTGGCATGTGGGAATGGGTGGCTTACACTGAGCAAAAGATAAAAGCCCTTTCTACTCAGATAACAATAACAGACGAACAAATGGATGGATAGCTGGACGGAAGGACAAATGATTTAGATTTGATCATTTGCTGTACGCATCTATGCTTTTATGGATGGATAGGTGAATAGAAGGATGGAAAGATGGACAGATAGACGGGTGGATGACTTAGATTTCATTGTTTGCTTTATGTATGAACATATATACTGTATGTAGAAAGATAGATGAACAGACACAGATGGATGATTATTTTAAATATATGCATGATTGTATGTATAGATGGATGGACGTATCTTAAACAGACGGCTAGATTGAAGCGCTTGGATCGATGGATGCTAAAATGAATGCTGTCCTTTCTACTCAGGTAGCATAGAATAGATGAATGGATGGATCCATTTAATAGCAGGAACATTGACGAGCTTGCACAGAAACACACACACAGTGTAGAATATAATATAATATTCTTGATCGCTTAATGCGAGGTGAACTCGTTGCACTGAAAATGACGTGGACTCACGTGGACATGGATATAAATAGAAAGTCTTAAACTACACAACTCGGGACCTTTTCTGTCTGGTCTTGGGCTCAGAAACAATATTTATGGTCATATAGTATAGTTCCTCAAAAAAAGAAAGAAAATGTTCCAGTGCTTGGGGGCTGCTTCTTTTGGCAGGTGTGTGTGTGTGTGTGTGTGTGTGTGTGTGCACAGATGGAAGTGTAAATAAGGGATGGCGGGAATGTGATGGGGAATAGAACTGCATGTTTTTGTTTCCTGTTTGCGGAGCCGAGTCATTTATAACACTTTATTCCGCGTTGAAACTAAGAAAAATTCATCACGGAACGCAGGGACGAGGATTTCGGTCCAAATGCTAAACAACGAGACAGACAATAAGCCTCGGATCTGCAACGCTGTAGAGAATTCCAGATGAACGTGAAGCAGGGAAAGAACTTACACCGGGACGAGTGGGAAGGCGAGGACAGGAGACGATAAAAGAAACGGAACAGAAGCCCACGGTGCTGTCGGCACGAGGCCTGGAGAGCGAGGTCGTGATATCATTAGGCGAAAAAAAAAAATGATCCGGACACAAAGAGAAGGTTTCTTTTCCGACTGTGACCCGAAGAGAAAATACGGCTTAAGCCGCTTGTCAAAGGATTTAGTACGAACGAGTCCTGTGAAGGAACGAAGACAAAAATCTAAAGGTTGAATGTGTTCGGATAAGGGCGGGGACTGGAATGAGCGGTCACTCCGCCCGGCCAGGGTTTGGAGGAGACGGACAGTCGAGCTTCTCTTGTTCATTCACGAGGCTTCCTCTGTTTGAAGAAGAAGAAGAAGAAGAAGAAGAAGAAGAGCAAGGAATAAGTCTTGCTGTGAGCCGCTCTCCTCTGAAACAATGACCTGCTTTTCGATCCCAGCTGTCTTGGCAGCACTACAGGGCGCCAAACGTCCGGGTTTCAGGCCGCTCAGCTTTCCAGGAATCCCTCGGAATGACGATCGTGAGCAGACAGAGAGCAGAAGCGTAACACGATGGTTCACCAGGGCCGTGGAAACAGTAACCGGTCAGATGACGATGACGTTTCGTGGCATCTCCGAGGGTTAAACATCGCGTCAAGGCTTACAGGATTTTTAACAGCGCTCCAATCACCTTGACTTACTTCCTCTAGGATAAATAAGGGATTGATTTCCTGTAACACCGTAGGCTAAAGGGTTTTATTACTCTTAGACGGTAGCAAAGAGATCTGTCAGTGCTAACTGTTATTAATTAAAGAATGATGCACGGTACTTTTTAATCTATTTATAATTACGTTCAATATTCTGGAATAAAACGACACGGACAGAGCTCGAATCCTGGACTTATTAATCCGTATTAAATGGTAAATAAAGCACACAGATGTGACCTCAAAGGAAACTTTAAACATGTTGCCTGTTTTTAATACCGTAGAAGTCATTTCGTTTCAAGCGGCTTGTTTCTGATCACAGGTTTTTTTTCGTATGCTCCTACCTTGGCAGGTGGGTACGGTGCCACTCCAGGTTCCATTGTGGGTGCAGGTCCGGATGCTGGTGCTGGAGTTCTCCATCAGGAAGCCTGGCTGGCACATGTAGGTGACGTTCTGGCCGACGGTGAAAGTCTCGCCGAAACGTAGCCCGCTGGCCGGGATGCCCGGGTCACCGCAGCTTATCACTGTTGAACAGGGACATTAAACATTAGCAGTGCTGGATTCCAACCGCATCATCGTTCTGTGAGATGTGGAGTCACTATTTATATTTTAAAATACACTATTTTCGTCTTTCTTTCTTTCTTTCTTCTTTTATATGGCTCACGTCTATGTGGATATCAAACGAACAAGGTAGTAACTAGAAGGCCTGGTACTCGGGGACCCCGGACACCTTGCATACAGATAATAGCGGTTTAGGAAATGCGTGAGCGAGTGAGGAGACATATTCAGGGACATGTCACATGACTGCACCAGGATGTTCATCAGATGTCACTGTTACTGTAGGGACTTTCCAGAACATTTAAAGGGTTTATGAAACCTGTGTAGGGCTACATGAATGAATTAAGAATGATTGCCAAAATTGCTACCGAGTTTCTGTTAGCAAGCTTTCTGTGTTCAAAAATTTAGCCTCGTCTTGATTGGTTGGAAAGCCTGGAGTAGATCATGAAGGCGGGACATAAATCAGCTTTTTAAGCGCAGTTTTAATGTACACCACTAGGAGTTTTGGTCATTCATTTATTCATGCATCTTCCTGATGAGCCTACCCCAGGGGACGCAGGGCACGAGGCTGGGTACACTCTGGGCAGGGGGCCAATCCATCGCAGGCCACACTTGAAGACACGACCACACACACTGTGGGCAATTTGGGAATGCCATTTAATCTAACCTGCATGCCTTTGGAAACCCACCAAGCTCAGGGAAGACATGCAAACTCCGTGCAAACAGACCCAAGACGGGAATCGAACCAGGAACCAGGAGGCGACGGTGCTAACCACTATGTCATGCATGGGCCAGGCTTGGTCAGATCTATTTTGGGACTCCATATCTTTCTTATTGCCCTTTGACATAAGTGTTTATAAGCTACAAAAACCTCATAATATTCTTTTCATCCTGCCTTCATGATCACTCGCTTCATGTCCTAATAAAGGTCAGATCAGTTCATGAGAATTCAACGACCGATTTGATAAGATGCTTTCTTGGCCCTTCTCTCTCTCTCTCTCTCTCTCTCTCTCTCTTTCCTTCTGTTCTGTCAGTCACTCCTCTTCCCCTCCCTCTAATAACCTGATTGTATTCTCCTTGCTCGTTTATTAATCATATCCGGTGTGCTGGCTCATCACATTATTCACATATTTGTAAGACGAAACTTCCATTAGCATGCCATTAACGAACCCATCTGCTCACTGAACCCACTCACAGCCTGACTTCATAAGCAGCTACGCTTGTGTACACGGAGCTAAACGGTCGCATGCTGATCGATAATTAATACCGGAAAATACAGCTTCATTTGGGTGGAAGTGCTTGGCCCCCGGATGGACGAACGATACCCAAACTAACGACTCTCCGCAGCATAGAGAGTTGTCTGCAGGTCTCCACCTCTGCGCTGATCTCTAAGCCTTATTTCTTCCAAGCTGCTTTATATTTCTCCCAATCTTAATAAGTAATTCGCCTCATTGACCTCCGGGGCACAAGAGGGCGCCCCCTTCCGTTTCTAGGACTCCGTAACGGAGCCAAACTGCATCCATTAGCGAGCACGGGCGTGTACTTTATCGCTCCCCGGGTCACGTCCGGCATTAATCTCTCCACTTCATCTACTAACAAAGTGCATTGCATCATGGGAGGTGCGCTAATGCCGGTGAAGTGGCCTATTGAAATTCACTGCGGCCGCGCTCTTCATTATTTTGTCTCTCCGCCAACATCAATCTCGCATTATGCGTCGGTCAGAGATTGAGCGCGTATGTCAGGCCGTCCAGTTATTATGCAGGGCGAGGCGGGCAATAAATTACACTTTATTAAAGAAGGCTCATGCAAAATAAGCAGCGCACAATTACCCCGAGTTCTGCATAGAGCGGCTAATTAGGCCCAACTGTAGGAAGTTTTAACTCTTTAACTTTTGGATTCCGTTCAAATTCCTATTAAAAAAGGCAAAAGAAAAAGGCTCTCTGGTGCATTTTTGTTGTTGTTGTATATCCGCATTAAATAATCATTGCTAGCTGTTTTCACCTTTTATTTTTGCCCTTATAGTAATAAAATAAAAGTCTTAAAATGACTGGGGATATTTTGTAGATTTTTCTCCCCGCTCTCGTACGGACGCGCTTGGCCAACAGCGATGCCTTCAAGCGCAGGAAAAAGTCTGATGAATATTTCCATAAATACTCTTTTTTTTTTTTATTGCTAATAACCAGTGATAGATGGTAAACAGGACATAAAAATGAAATCTCATGCGCTGGGTGGTGCATTTTATTATGGCAATATTTTAGAGAGTTATTTAGCATGCCGCTGCTTTGTCGTTAGCAAGCTGCCGAACTAGCGTGGACGGAGAGATGCTTACGTGTGCAGTTGGGTTCGGAGCCGGACCAGGTGGCGTTGGGCAGGCAGACTCTCGAGGGCGTGCCGGAGAGACGATAACCATCGGAGCAGGAATAAACCACAGAATGAGAGAACGACGTGGAGTTCACGCGCGAGACGCGGCCGTTAGCGGGAGAGCCCGGGTTCCCACACTGAACCGCTAGAGAGAAAGAGAGAAAAGAGACATATCATGTTATAACTTTTTTTTTTCTATATTTTTGTATTTTGCACACAAATAGTCATAAAAAAGCAGAGAGAGAGAGAGAGAGAGAGAGAGAGAGAGAGAGAGAGAGAGACGTCTGTAGAGGCTGGAAGAAAAAAGTGAATGAGGGATGTAGACAGGGCGAAAGAGAAAGTAAGAAAATGATGGAAAGATAGGAGTGAAAACATAATGAGACAGAAAAAAAGAGGAATGAAAAGAAAGATGTACATGTAGAGAGAGAGAGAGAGAGAGATGTCGAAGCAGGGAGAGGAGTTAGAGTGACTGAGAGATGTAGACAGAGCAAGAGAAAGTAGACAAATATACAAGTAGAGAGAGAAAGAGATGTAGAAGCCGGGAAAAAGGGCGAACACAGTGAGAGGTGCAGACAGAGAGAGGGATAGAGATCGAAAGAGAGAAAGAAAAATAGCTAGAATAGTAAGACAGAAAAAAGAAATAGATTGAAAGAGAGAGGAAAGACAATGATGGAAAGACTTAAAAATTCATTAAAAATGAAAGAAAGACAGAGAAAGAAAGAGATGACATGGAGAGAAGAGAGAGAGAGAGAGAGAGAAATAGGGAGGGTGAGAAAACAAGAGAGGAGGAACGATCGTCAGAGAGAGAGAGAGAGATGCAGAGACGATAAGAGCAAAAAAGAGAGAGTGTCAGCAGAGAGAGAGAGAGATTGAGGAAGGGAACGTGAGCAAGAAATGGAAAGGGAAATGAATATAAATGGAGATGTTCAAGATGGAAAACAGATGGAAAACAGTGATTTATACAGAAACAGAATAATGAGAGAGAGAGAGAGAGAGAGAGAGAGAGAGAGAGAGAGAGAGAGAGAGAAATGGAATGATATAGAATAAGGTAAAGGAAAACAAATGGCTAGAGGAAACCATTGGGAGTTTTACAGAGAAGTGCAGCAATGCGACAGGAAGAGAGTGAAAGGTTAATAGAAAGATAGCAAATAAGAGAGAAAGAGAGAGAGAGAGAGAGAGAGAGAATAACACGAGCAGTGTGTTTGTTACAGTGCTTCAGCTTCCTCTCAGGAATTTCTTCCCAGGAATCTTTTGGGAGAAAAACAACATCATTTCAGGTTAATCAGATTTCGTCTCGTCGCTTTGTCCTTTCTCATCACGATTCATTTGAGTCGCTTACGAACAGGCGGCGCGAGTCGACCCTTACTCGCTAATCCGGTTTATTTTTTATTAAACGCGGATCTTAAACCTTTTACTTTTTACCCGTGAAATTGCATCAACTCAAATTGTAGACTGTAGAGAACTGCTAGGGTCACTTTTCACTAAGACTAGCGGACACTATGGACGCGCTATATAAGCTTTTTCAAAACCACCACCCGCGCAAACAACGGCGACGACAACGACAGTGTTACTATAAAACCGGAAGCGATTTTATTAGCCCGAGAGATTGACGGCTAAACAGTGAACGCAGCACGAGTGTTAAATCCAAGGGTTTAAATGTGTCAGGAAATCTCCCAGGGTATGACGGGATTTAATGCGAGACATGCTGCTAGATCAAAGTCATGTAGCATAAACGCTTCGGCTCCGCAGAGTCCGTAACCCTCGGGGAGTCGGAGCGTTAACAATGCGTAAATCTGTGTCGGAGCGAGGGGAAAAAATTTTATGGACTCTTTTTTCAAGTGAAGGCAAAAAAGAAGAAGAAAAAAAAAGAAAAATCCACTAACTTCATAATACAGTCTTAGGACTTCAGATTGACAGTGTTATGTTCTAGTACACTTCCCTTAAAAAACAAACAAAAAAACTGCAGTAACAGTTAGTAGGCATTAGGGGGCACTACAAGTCAAACGCTTTCTATTCTACCATCCTAGTTGGTAAGCTCTGACATTTTATAATCATATCTAGAGGCGTAGTGTGGAATCTCCTGAGATCCCACAATGCACTAGTGGTGCTGTCAAGAATAGCGAGTAGTGCTTCCTGCGGTTTTGGCGGTGGTGGTTTCACGAGGGCAAGGAGCTGGGACCGGAGGTAAGTCTAAAACATGTTGTGGAGACCTGAAAAGACCTGAACTAAACATCTGAAATGAACTTTTTTTTAATGAAATAAACCTCTAGCTGTCTCATAAAACAAAAGTAAGAATAAACCGTGCTACCTGATGGTTGACCATGCCCACGTTGCTGGTACATTGTGGGATCTCAGGATTGAGGAAGAGATTTTCTACTATGCTTCCTAATTAGAACACTAGGAAAGCTCTACCCACAGCTGAAGCTTGACCACACCTCCTACAGTACTTCAACAACTATAATACACCAATCAGCAATTTCATTGCAATACAAAATATTATACCCCAAGTAGGTTCCCCTTGTGCCCACGGGGCAGGTCTGGTCCCTTAGGGCATGACTCCAGGGGTGACCGCTGGGAATGTCCTGTAGGGTTTGGAACCAGAGGATCTTTGGGTGCTTTGGGTTGTAGGGTCCTCCTTGAGTTAGACTTGTTTATCTGGCGCATCCCATGGGTGCTTGATTGGACTTGGATCTGGAGAGTTTGGGGGCTGGGTCAGTGTCCTTGGGTTCAATTCCTTCTGGGCCCTGTGTGCAGCAAGCTGTGGTGCACTATGTGTTCTGGTGCCTTTCGATCGTGACCAGGATTGGCTTTTTTCTGTGATTTATTCTGCATTGGCTTTCCTGTGGGATCGGGCAAGACGGCTGGCCTTTAGTCTCCACGGCATGGGTGAGCCTTGGGTGCCCATGAGCCTGTCAACGGTATATTGTTTCTAATGAATGTTAATATTAATATGTTGGTGATTGTGTGTATAGTATTTTTGGACACATTTTGGGAATACAGGACAGACCTTCCTCCATTACCTGTACAAAAACTTGTCCTTGCCTTTACCAACTTGGACAAGTGGCTGGGTGCTGAACATATGAAGTAAGGAAAGGCAAAGGTACTGTATGGTTTCTTAAACAGGATCGGCCTTGCCCTTGATAATATTTTCAGCTCAAGTCCGAGTCCTATATCGATTTAATCTCTTGGTCCATCCAAAGGATCATTCAGAAAACTTCTCTCAGGTTAAAATGTTAAAAGAGTAACCCTTAAGGTGGAGTCTGGGGAGCCCCCTACTACAGTATAAGGTTGTGTTAAAAACTACTGTATACTGAAAGGGGGCAAGGGTGCAAGCTGGCAGAGTTACACTTTCACTAGCTCCAGTTTCACTCATTCACACCACCTCACTCGTCATTAGCTTCTTAGTTTCTTTGGTTTATGAACCTCGTCTCTTATTGTCCACTTCTTTTCCCCTGCATCCCGTTGTACCCGGTCCGTCTCTCTTTGTTTCCTCAGACTGTATTCTAGGTTGCTTTCATTCACTAAATCAAAACAATTCTTTCCGTCCAAACACATGGCCATGTTTGCGGCCAGAAATACAGTATCTCGATATGCATCTTGATAAGTCACTCTTTATTCAAAACCAGAAGCCCACCATGCTCTCCCCTTTTCAACTCATGTCATTCCCAGTAGTCCAGTGCTTACACCTTGGGCTTTTGTCCACTTGAGCTGCGGTGTGGAAGGTCATGAGTTCAAATGCCAGCAGCACCAAGCTGCCTCTGTTGGGTTCTTGAGCAAGACCTTTGACTCTCTATTACTTAGCCGTATCCTGCCTCAATTGGAACTCGCTCTGGTGGCTTGCGATTCTTTTTTTCTTTTTGTTCCCAATAGGGTTTTGGGCCTCTCCATTCAGGTGCTTTTTTTTTTTTATTAGCTTTTATCAATCTCGCATAATGGAGCTGGATGGGCAACCACATACTTATGTAACAAATAACCAGGATGTGATTAAGCAAAGAAATGAATAGATTTTTTTTTTCTCTTCTCGCTGGTACTATTCTTTCTGCTTTTACTCTAACTGGGTTTTAGATTTTGTTCTTTTTCTAGTTCGTCCTGTAGCTTACAGTGTTTGTGCTAGAACTGGCATCTGAAGTGTAGACACTTTTCTAGTTGCTCTGATTAAGGCTACCTAACAAATGCTCAAAATGTACACGGAAATCAATTTAAAAGTAATGAAAAATTATTCCCACTAACGGCCTATTAACATGCAAAATCTCTCTCTAGACTTGTCTCATAGACTTTCTTCCTTTTTCCTTTGCTGACAGGAACTCAGGCATGCAAATTAGCCATGGTGCGAGAAGGCTGGGCTGGTGTTTGCTTGCTTCCTAGTTCCCATTAGATCTCACTCTAAATTGGGCACCAAAGCAGCACAAATGGTCACTAAAATAGCTGTAATTAGAGCTTCCCTTAAGTTAATCTGCAGCTAAGGATGCAGGCAAAATACACATGTTAGCAGGACACTAAAACAACCAATTTTATATGAATCCCATTTTATAATCGCTATACAGTACTTATACTATAATGTCCTGTTATATATATGAGTAGTGGATAACGGGAGTTCTTGCGTGATACACCTTACCAGTTAATCTTTTGGATTAATCAATAAAGGCTGCCACATGTAGTCTATTTCAGGAGACTTTGGGCACGAGGCGGGGTACACCCTGGACGTTGTGGCAATCCATCACGCACTCACACGTTAATCCACACATTGCAGGCGATTTGAGAACACCAATTAGCTTAATCTTTGTGTCTTGGGAGGAAACTGGAGTACTCAGAGGAAACCCACCAAACACAGGGAGAACATGCAAACTACAGTACATGCACACAAACCACCATGATGCCTACAGCAACAACCGTCCGGTTTTTTTTTTTTTTTTTTTTTTTTTTTAAGGTCGAAGGTCAGATGTTCTGGAACAGTTCTCGCGAGAACAGTATTATCGAGAGCATTTTCAAAACCCAACTCAAGCTCCATGATGAAACTGGCTGGATGAAAGCAAGAACAAAACCCGGCTCTGCTGCAGAGGAGAAGTTCATTTAGAGTCACCAGCCTCAGAAATCACCGATTAACCTCAACCAGCACCTCAGATTAGAGCCGTTATGAAGCTTTACAGAGCAGAAGTTTTGGACTCCTTTAGCATTGTTTTAAAGAAATCAAAATCAGGAATTAGATGATGTGTCCAGACTTTTGACCGGTAGTGTATAATGAACATTACCTTAAAAAAAAAACATGAGCCTGCTAACAAATTGATTCTAAACAATATTCTTCGTACCCTGACCTGCATATAATCTCAAGGCTCAAGTACTGCGAGGTTCAGCAAGCATTCTGAGTTGTTTCCTAAAAAAAAGCACTACTTTACTCCCCCCATGTCTGTTTATGAGCTTTCATACCAAAGTAGCAATTTAAATCAGTGAGATTATATTGTTTTTTTTTTTATTCTTCTGGTTGATTTATTAACTAGTTGTTTAGCATTACTGTACAAGCAGTTCATATTTTTTGAATTGGTCTCGGGGTACATTATTAGAAGAACAAGATGATTGTTCTTCTCTCTATGTGTTATGTTTTTAGAAAAATAATGAAGTCATATATATCCACACACAGAAGCACAGGCAGAGTGGAGAAGGTCTTACGTTTGCAGGTGGGCTGTTTCCCTGACCAGGTGCCGTTGGGAAAGCAGATGCGCTCGGCCGAGCCGTACAGCGTGTGGCCCGTGGCGCAGGTGAAGCGAACTTTAACACGCTGATGAAAGGTTCCTTCTTCCCGCGTGGCGTAAGCTGGTGTTCCGGGGTCACCGCACTCACCTGCTGTCTCACCTACACACACACACACACACACACACGCGCTCGTTCATCATACAGACATGTACACTCTACATGGGTCTACATGACCTATTTTATATAAATACAAACTGTTCCAGGTAGAACCTTCACACACGCACACACACACACACACACACACACACACACACACACACACACAAACACACACACACACACACCTTCCCTCCCTCTTTTCTTTAAAGTCATATTTATATTACAAAGAGAATATTTAGCTCAATTTCAACCTTTACACACACCTGCGGGACGCCCGAACGGGGCCTAAGGAGGGTAACTTATCATATCGCATCGTTCAGACGAAAAATCTGGTGATGAATTCACTGGGGCTAAATAATGAATTGAGATAAAAATAATTACAGAGGTTGATTCATGCAGTGAGCCACCAGTTCATAATTATTCTTTTATCCTAATTATTTTTCTCTTTTGAGAATTATACATTTTCTTCCACTATATTTTTACTATTTCCTTATGCTGATTATTTTAGTGTTATTTGCGTCTTTGCAAAGCACATTCAAATGTATGAAATCTTGTTAGTACTATTAATATAAAAATGACAACACTATATTATTATTATTATTAATATATGCAACAATTTAAATTGCACTTTTTCTCATGATCCTCTCCTGTATTTGTACCTGTTTTTGTTTTATTTTTATTGCTGACTTTTGTGTTCTGTCAGACTCTTACGGTGTGTTAACATTTGGTTTCCGGCTCCACGTCCCGGCATGCATTTCACATTAACATTGTCCTGACTGTCCTCACCTGCACCTCATTGAGTTCCATCACTTCGTCTATTTATAGTCTGGGTTTTACTTTGGGTCTGGTCTTGTGTCTTTACTGTTATTATTCTCCCTGCTAGTTTCCAACGTTTCGTCAATGTCGATGTTGTCCTTGCCATAGTTGTTGTTAGCATTAGCATTATACATTCATCTTCATGGTCAAATATACAAGGTGGTACAAAAACTTTTTTGTATCAAAAAAGTTTTGTAACCCACCAACAGATGGCAGCACAAGGCTGCACGCACAGTCACAGGGAGCGCCGACCTTCATAAGTCAGTGTGCCAAAATACACGAGTTTGAAATCTGCCACAGAGACGTTTGACACAATGAGTCGTTCGAGGTGTTTTGAGTGGCAAGAGTGGAAGAACGTCATCGGAAGATGACGAGAGATCAGGAAGACCTCCGACATGCTCAACACCCGGAAATGTCGGCAACTCGTGCATGATGATGGTCGGAGAGCAATCCACAATGCCAAGTCCGTCCCCGGCCCCATGTCGAAGTCTGCCAGCTACTCCATCAGCGAGCCGTGGGTGACCCGTCCTTCATGTCGAGGATCACTACTGGTGATGTGTCCGGGTACGACCCTGAGACCAAGCAACAGTGAAAGAGCCCGTCATCTCCTCGATCGAAAAGCGAGAGGCAGGTCCGGAGCTCAGCCGAGTGCATGCTCATTGTCATCTTTGACATTTGAGGCATTGTGCATCGAGAATTTCGTCTCCAGGGGCCAGAACATCAATAGGGAATTCTACTGGCAGGTTTTAAGGTGTCTGAGGCGAAAAAAACAGAGCTTGAAAAGAGAGGTGATCTTTCAAAACTTTTTGATACCCCTTGTATATACTTTATTTAAAGCACAAAAGAAAAAAATCAATTATTAATTTAATTAAAGAAATATTATTATTATTATTATTATTGCTATTGCTATTTTAAAATGTTTCATTTAGTGGTACAATTGCGATTACAGTAAAATATCTCTTTCATCAAGAGCACAATGGAATCCTACAGTGTGGAGGATGGTGTTGCTTCTGCTAATTATTCATTGTGAAATCGTAAAAAAAAAGTTAAAACCATTAAAAAAAAAAATCTTAAATATCGTGTTAAATTAAAACGTTTAGAAATGTTTATTAAGGGTGCCAATATATCCTGTTGCGAACAAGAACAAACGCTTTGATCAAACAGCTATTAATCAAGAAACACGCTTCAGAGTTTTGTGATGTCTTTCTTGTTAAACAGTCAGTGATCCAGAAGGCTAAGACTCCAGAGCTCTGTGCTGCTCGCGCTTCGCTTGTCAGGGATTAAGTCTCGGATGGATTGCCTGCCTGGATAGACAGCGGGCGCCAATCTCGGAGGATTTCTGTTCCGGACATTCCTCCGTTCCTACAGAGCTGCCCGCTGGGAATCCGAGCAAAGGTACAAGTTTTAGCAGTTTGGATAAAAACCAGCACAGCTGAAGGGATGCATGATGGAGAAGCATTTTCACAAGTCCACAAAATCTGTTAGTTTCATCATTCCCGGCTTAATAATGCTGATAATCATTAATGCAAAATATATTAGCAAGAAAAAATTGTAAAACTCAGCAGCTCTCTGAAATGTCTGAAAATGATGAACTGATCATGTAATAAACACTTTACAGTGTGTGTCATGAGTCGTAGTATTTACGGTATGCACGGTATAATGGTGTAATGTATAAGGTCATAAAGTCTGTCGCATTAGACACCATGCTAATCATATTATTGAATAAAACATTTCCTGACAGCTCTGTTATAGAGACAAGATTATGGATAATTACTATTCGCAGAACATGTTGTTGAACGCCACGCCCACCGGTCAAAAGAATAACAACTTGTTAAGAGAGAAAAAACATACAGTAGACTCACAGCAAGTCAGAGGCAAACATATGAGGGTGTTCAAGTCAAACAGGGATTTTTGATCATGCAGAATAACAGAACACACTTAGTCATAAGAGTAAAAACTGCCTTTATTTCTCCCGTTACACTAATGCACTAATCCCAGGGTTTCACTAGTGCTTGGACACAATCAGGGTAGAAAGTTTTCTCAGTGTTTTATTTTTGTTTTGTGTATTTTGCCAAATGTTTTTATATTTCGCAAAAGGAGTTTTGTGAAATATGGTTGTATTTGTAGAAATGTTTTTTTTTTTTTTTTGTGTTTTTGTGTTTGTGTTTCTGGAATTTAGTTTGTTTTGCATGTTAATGAGTTTTGTGAAAAGGGCGTGTGTTTCAGGAATCGTTTTGTGTTTTGCTGAATATTTTTGTGCTTTAAAAAAAAATATATACTTGTTTTATGAAATGTGGTGGTATTTTCCGAAATGTTTTTGTGTTTTGCTAAATATTTTGCAAAATGTTTTTATGTGTTGGGAAATTTTTTTTGTGTTTTGCGGAATGTTTGTGTTTTTTTTTTTTTAAACGTTTTTGTGTTTTATGAAATGTTTTTCTGTTTTGCGAAATATGGTTGTGTTTGGGGGAATGTTTTTGTGTTCTGTGGAAATGTTTTTCGTGTTTCGGGGAATTTTGTTTGTTTTGCATGTTTTTGTGTTTTGTGAAAAGGGGGTGTGTTTCAGGAATTGCTTTGTGTTTTGCTGAATATTTTTGTGTTTTTAAAGAAAATATATATATATTTGTGTTTTATGAAATGTGGTTGTATTTTCCGAAATATTTTTGGTTTTTTGCAAAATAGTTTGCAAAATGTTTTTATGTGGAGTGAAAAGTTTTTGTGTTTTGCGGAATGTCTTCGTCTTTTTTTTTTTTAAACGTTTTTGTGTTTTATGAAATGTTTTTCTGTTTTGCAAAATGTGGTTGTGTTTTGTGAATTCCTTTTTTTTTTTTTGCCAAATATTTTTCATAAACGTTTTGTAAAATGTGGTTGTATTTTGGAAAAAGTCTTCTTGTTTGCAAAACTTCGATGTATTATGTACTTCAGCACCTCACTGTATTAATAACTGTTGTTAATCCAGTAATATGAATATATATTAGGACAGTTTTGCAATTTCTGCTGCAAAACTGTCCTAATAAACTTTCTTGTTGATGCACAACATACAAGACCTTTATTTACCCAAAACTCCTCAACATGTGAAGGAAAAATGTTTCTACTGTATATTCCGTCGAAGCTTAGTGTGCACCCTTACCAACAAAGTTACTGTGTTCTGAGATGTTTTTCTGTTCACCATGAATATAAAGAGTGACTTATATACAGTAGTTAGGCTTCTTGTCAGCATGAACCAAAAGATTATTGTGGTCAACTTCCTGATTGATATGACCACATGCTCTTAGATAATGTTTACATACACCTGAATCCAGATTATGCTGTTCCATTTGTCAACAACAACAACAACAAAATGATCATTTCAGACCCTATTTTATTAAGACAAAAAATAAATCCTGGCAGTTTATCCTGGCACATGTTCATCTCACGAGCTTTGCGGAATCCTCAGAGCATCCGGAGAAGCAATTACATAAACTTATGCACAGGGCAGCAGGGAATAAACTGTACAGTAAATTTGCAGGATTAGGAGGAAACCCTTTTGAGAAACGACACCGTGGGAAACACAAATCTACCAATTTCCATCCTGACACTAAACACCATAAACGACTCCCACCAGTCCTCTGTGTGAAGCCGTACCCAGAAAGAAGTCACCCTCCGGTCACATGACCCGCATAAAAACCTGCTTAATCACACATTCATGCTCTCGGAGGGCATCCGGCTCGCGCGCAGGACTGGAATTTGGCCTGTAATTAATTTGTAAGTGCTGCAGGCGCGCGAACAGCATGAACGCACCGCGGAATCGTCCTCAGCTCCGGTCCTCCGGCTTCTCCTTATGAATACACGGCACACTTACGCTCGCTCGGTTCTCAGCCATGGAAATGAGCACGGGGATTTTAGCGAATGCGGGTCATCTTTGGAGTGCGTTCCGGAGGTCAATATTAAACGTATAAGCATGCAATGCTGCTTTCAATGCTTCTGTGAGGATTCGCTGTTTGGTTGAGTTCCTTCCTTAAGTCCGCATTTTCTATCCCTGTTTTTTTTTTTTTTTTTTTTTTTTTGGCAAAACTGTTTTACAGCAGTGTTTAAAGGTGGTGTGGATGCTATTGAAAAACCATGACTCGTGAAAAACAAAGTTTTATACTGTACATGACTTAAATGAAACAAATTTAAAAAATTACCTTAAGCGCGTGCGTAACCCGATTCTGAATACGCGTAACTTCCTGAATGTAATTTTTGGCATATACTTAACACGTAGCCCTTCAAGCTCAGACCATTTTAACCATTATTTGTTTTGCTTTTGCTATTTAAAAAAAAAATAAACACACAGTATATCAGTATATCAGGACTGTGCAGTATAGAGTGACACGCCCGTTTTTTGTCTGAACATGTCTGAGCGAAACAAAAAATAAATAAATAATGGGTCAGACAGGCAAAGAAATAGCACAGATACACATGATCATGTGTTTTTATGGTCGTTTTCGGTTCTTATTATGAAATTAAAAAAAAAAAATGCTCATTTTGAGAGGTTTACATTTTCACGACGTCATTCCCAAATTCCAGTAGTGGTAAAATTTACACGTTACGAATGTAATGCCAAATTTTGTTCTACCTGATATATCTGAAAACCCAAATACACAGTTTGAAGTCGGAAGCCTCGCTGTTAACACATGCCTGCAAAGCTTCTTGTGTTTTGGGAAAAGGGCGCGTGTTTCAGGAATTGTTTCGTGTGTTGCGGAATATTTTTGTGCTTTTTCAAAAATATATATTTGTTTTATGAAATGTGGTGGTATTTTCCGAAATGTTTTTGTGGTTTGCTAAATATTTAGCAAAATGGTTTTATGGGAAAAGTTTTTGTGTTTTGCGGACCGTTTTCGTGTGTTTTTTAAATTTTATTTTTAACATTTTTGTGTTTTATGAAATGTTTTTCTGTTTTGCGAAATATGGCTGTGTTTGTGGAAATGTTTTTGTGTTCTGTAGAATGTTATTTGTGTTTAGGGGGAATTTTGTTTGTGTTTTGGGAATTTTGTTTGTTTTGCATGTTTTTGTGTTTTGTGAAAAGGGGGTGTGTTTCAGGAATTGTTTTGTGTTTTGCTTTAATATTTTTGTGCCTTTGAAAAAATATATATTTGTGTTTTATGAAAAAAAAAAAAATATATATATACACACACACACACACACACACACACTATATATATATATATATATATATATATATATATATATATGGTGAATACACCTTTTCCCGGCTACACTTACAACAGACATGTTACTGGTTCGTTCCTAAATGATTCACATGACCGTACGTGTTGTTTCTATGAGCTCAGTGTTCTCGAGTCTTCATTTTTTAGTCTGTTAGAAATCTGGGGCATTCTCCTAGGAAGCTGGGAAGAGCTCGCTCACACACGCACGCACACGCGCACACACGCTGGCCCTGCTCTGCATGGACACTGCGTCTCCAACAAACCCAATGCCACCCAATCAGAACAAAACTGTCAGGGAGAAAGAGGGGGGGGGGGGGGGGGGGGACACGGCGGAGACTTTTTTTTTTTTTTTCCTCAGCTCATTAGTCTCTTTCGTTCCGGTCCATTCGCCGTTCCTGAGCTCTCTCTGACTCTTCGTCATCGTCCTCTTTCAAAGCCTTACTAATAACATACCTTTTCTGTCAACTAGCTCTCCTCCTCTTCCTCCTCCTCCTCGTCCTCCTCACAGTTTCTTTAACTTTCTGAGCGAAACCGGAGAATATAAGAATATCTTATAACCCGGATATACTGTAAGAGCAGCTCTATGTTCGGAGCTGAATTAAGAACAAGGGGTCAGAGGTTAATGCTTGAAATGTCCGTATCAGCATTCAGAACTCTTGAATTTGCATTTCTTCCTCTTAAACTGTAATCAAGTACCAACGCCCGAGGCGAGATGCTCGGATTTTGAACTTGGGGTGTTGTGAGGTTGCCGAGTTGTTCTGGAAATAAAGCTTACTTACAGCAGCACGATGAGTGAAAGACTTCAGTGTTTGCACCCCAGCGGTATACTGCAGAAGGCAAAAAAGATCTTTAAACCAAAATAGAACTTTTTTTTATCAGGTTGAAGTTCAGAATCTTATGTGCAAAAGTCTCGACCCCCTGCTCGCTTCTTCATATTTTTCAAGCCGTACGGAACGTTCCAGACTTTCCTATTTCGCATTTTTTACTGCAGTTTAAAGGAACAGTTCTCCAGGCTTCCTAAAGGGATGTTTTATGTACCTGAACAGTTTCAGATGAATGTTTTTTTTTGTTTGTTTGTTTGTTACACCACACAGTGATCTATGAATGATTCAAACACTAAAAAAAAAAAAAAAAATCATGCGTAATCAGGAATCACGTGCAGATGATGACAGACGATCAGGCCTGTGATTAGTACAATAGTGATGCTGAATGCTGAGTGGTTGGAACAGACGAGAGGGGGGAAATGCTGAGGTTCTTACATAAACAGTCACTCACTCATCATCTATACCACTTAATCCTGTATTCAGGGTCACGGGGGGCCTGGAGCCTATCCCAGGAGACTTAGGGCACAAGGCGGGGTACAGCCTGGACAGGGTGCCAATCCACCACAGGGCACAGACACACTCATTCACACACTAGGGGCAATTGGGGAACGCCAATTAACCTAACCTTTGGACTGTAGGAGGAAACCGGAGTACCCGGAGGAAACCCACCAAGCACCAAGAATCGACCCTGGCCGGGAATCGAACCAGGAACCTGGGGGTTGCAAGGTCTCCATAGTGTGTGAATGAGTGTGTGAGTCTCCCTAAACCTCCTGGGCTGGGCTCCAGGCCCCCCTGCGACCCTGTACACAGGATAAAGTGGTACAGACGACTATGACGATTTATACGAAAAAAAAAATATATATATATATATACAAGTAGATTAGGTTCAAGATTTCTGCACCATCCTATACAGTAGTTCTAACATTTGAACTTGAGTGTTACTGTGCATCTCCTAAACGTCCGACATCTTGCCATCGTGCAGCCTTTGTCCTCCTGCTGGAAAAGTGAGAAGTGACTTCTAACCCGCCGTCTGCTGCCGCTGGTTTTGTGCGAGTCCCGTCTTCTTACATGGGTAGCACTGACCCTGGAGCACCAGCTGCCTAACATCAGCACCAGGAAGAGTGACATGACAAGCGGCAGGGCCGGCAGCCAAAACACAAACGTATACACACACACACACACACACACACACACACACACGCACATCCTCAGATGCATGACTACGGGATACTAAGACGTGTCAAGGCACCAAGACAAAAATATATATATATATATATATAGCTCCAAGGAAGGTGCTAATACTGAGCTGCTGATTATCTTACCCTATCACGTAGTGAGCTTCAGTCCTAAGATGACCCTGTCTGCGTTTCCTCACTTTTCTTTTCAGCTTCAACATCTCCCGGGGTTTATTGTCCATCAACAGACTCACGGGAATATTCATGTCACATGATTAGCACCTAAAATCCTTAAGCACAGGGATGAATTAAAGGAAGAAGTCTTTTTATCCCCTGCTTGTACTGGGTAGGAAAATCCGTCACGTCGCGCTGACTTTATCCGACGCAACTTTATCAAACTTCCAGTCTCGTTATGTGCCGGGACGAGAGGTCAGGAGAGAGTGAGCTCGACTCCGGCACACCGCGCATGCTGTGCATCGATCTCGCTTTCTCCTCTGCTGTAGACGTATGTCCTTCGATCTGAGGCAAGGTTCATGTCAGCGAGGCGTGTGATTTAGAAGTGAAACATGGGACAACTCTAACAAAGCCTTAAGGGGAGGAAAGATCTTCGAGAGAGAGACAGCAGGATTAAACGTGCACATGGAACACTGAAAGAGAGAGCAAGGATAGGAAGACGGGATTGCGTTTTTTTTTTTTTTTCTTCACCCAGTCGGTATATTAGAGTCGGATGGTTACTGGGGTCGTTCGAGGGAGGGGCTATTGCGGGATAGAAGACATAATTACAGCGTGCGGATCGTTTTTTTGTCTCAGGATTGTAAAATGTAGGTTTGCAAAATGGAAGGCATTCGGTTTTCTAATTAGCTTTCTTTCCGCTGCTTAGGATCACTACCTGATCCGGAATCGAACCTGGCCGGGAATTGAACCCGCACCCTGGAGGTGCAAGTTCCTGTTTGTGGCACATTGTTTTTCTTGTGAAATTCCCAATAAGTTTGATGTGTCACATGACCCTCTTCCTATTGAAAAAACAAAGGTTGGATCCAAGATGGCCGACTTCCAAATGGCCACCATGGTCACCACCCATCTTGAAAAGTTTGCCGCCTCACATATACTAATGTGCCACAAACAGGACGTTAATATCACCAACCATTCCCATTTTATTAAGGTGTATCCATATAAATGGCCCACCCTGTATGTGTATATATATATGTTGTTGCATTTCATTTTCTTATTTTGAATTCCGCTATTCGAGTGAAGCCTTTGCATCAAATTTTTCTTGCCCGTGCGTCTTTAATTAAACGTCTGTCGCCTCCACTAATCATATCAACTGTCTCCATACCATCATTTTAAAACAGGAAGTAATTCAGACCAAGGTTGAAGTGAGCCCAAGACCCCTTTTTATTTCATTTTAAGACAACCTGGGATTCCAAGAACAGCAATCATCCTAAACCAAACAGACACGGCTTTGGGGAATAAAAAAAAAAAAAAGAAAAAAAGAAAAGAAAGAAACTATGGAAATGTATGAAAATGTGGCATGAGACTTAATAGTAAGGGATTAAAGCTACAAAGAAGAGAGGGGCGGGCTCGCGAGAACAGTTCCCTCGTTCCCTCCTGTCTAGATCCGGCGAGAACGTGACGGGGTTGATGAATGAGGCGGAGAGAGAAAAAGATGAAACGCTTCTGGTTACGAGGTCAGAAACGGCAGATGTGCGAATCGAGGGAAACAGCTGGGTGTGCGGAGACGGATGGAAGGAGAGATGGACGGCGGAATAAGGAGATGGAGATGATGAGGGAGTGGGTGTGTGTGTGTGTGAGAGAGAGAGAGAGAATGTGCGGATGGGGGTGGGGAGGGGGCCGTATGTAGCGATGTCAGGTTGTGAACGCAAATTGGTTTTTACTGCATCCGCGGTTAAAATGAGAACAGATCAAGGCGAAACTGCGTCGGGAATTAGAGACGGTCAATCAATTAGACAAATGGACTAAGAAGTGCGAGCTTCGTAAACAGAGACAGGAGCCATTACTCAAATGCGTTTAATTACTACACGAAGAGCAAACAGCGGGAAATAACGCGCGGAATGCTCGAATGCACAAAGCTGCGAGCTTACAAACTTTAATGTATTACAGTCACGCGCCGAGTTCTCGAGAAGGCAGTGACGAAAAAAAAAAATCCTGAAGGAAAGAAGACAGAAGAGTTTGATTTTATATCCTCATCAGGATGTTTTTAGAGAGCGTTCTCTAAGGTGAAGGTTGAAAAGGTGAAGGTTCGGGGAAAGGATTGTGGGCGGGGTTTGCATTCTTTTTTAATCTGTTTACCATACACACCCATGTGAGCTGTTACTATAGAAACGTAGAACAAGCATGTTTATACAAACCTGTGCTGTTCCTCGCAGCTCAAGGGGAAACGATCCTCGCAGCAGGAACCTGATTTTTCAACAGAGCTGAGCTGATGAAGTATAACATGTATGATATGATATACAGTACACCACTGAGTTGAACAGGATCTTACTAATGCTCCAAAGCTGAGTAGAGAGCCTTTCCAGGAGAATGGCGCTCAAAGTGGGATTAATTCTGAAACAAGCATGGTTAGGAGTGCACAAACTTTTGCATGCCCTAGAAATGAAGTCGGACCTGAGCAGTGAGGCAGGGAGCCGCTCCAGTGGCCGGTGAGCTGGCAGGTCCGTGCGGCGTCTCCGATCAGGCGTCGTCCTCCCATGCACGTGTAGCGTACGGTGGAACCGAATGTGAACTTATCTCCGATCAGGAGAGCGTGAGGCGGCACGCCGGGGTGTCCACAATCCACCTCTGAAACACAGAATACTCTATAAAGCCCTTATTCATCTTAAATTCCTTACATTTAAAATACCAATTATCCATTTTGAGAGATAAAGAATAATTAATACAAAAAAAAAACACACTGTCCCATATGTTCATAATGTTATCATTATGACCCTACCCCCTAGTGGATAGAAGTGGTATTGCAGCAACATGCTAACAGAGGCCCAGCGGGGTAGGAGTTCAGCTGCCCCACATATGAAGAGAGAGCAATGGACAAAACGTCCACGACAAAATGTACATAGAAGTCTCAAAAAAGGCTTTAGGCAGGATGAAATATTTGTGCAGTATTACTATTTATTATTTAGCATCAGCGATAAATAAATATATAATAAAAATATATTTATGTATATACAGTGCTGTGCAAAAGTCTTGACCCCCCCTCATTTTTAATATAAATTTCAATTAAATGATTTTTTTTTCTGCAACAGACTGCAAAGTGCCTAACAAAAATATTTTTAAAAAATTGTTGTTTATGTAACGACCTCAGCAGCGACCTCATTTCCCCTCTCGTCTGTTCCAACCACTCAGCATTCAGCATCACCGGTACACTAATCACCTCCTGATCATCTCTCATCATCTGCACGTGTTTCTCACTGGGTCATGAATTAATTTAGATGGATTTTTGAGCTTAAATAATTTCTTAAATGTTTGTTTGTTTTTGTGGCTTCAAAACAAACAAACAAACAAATGAACAAAAACATTCCTCTGAAACTGATCAGGTACAGGGACTGGACTGAAAATAAGTCAAGAACTCTGGAGAATTATTCCTCAAAATTACTTTAAAAATTAAGGAAAGTCTGATTCTTTGGAAGTACAATACAAAGAAAGTGGGGGGTCAAAACTTTTGCACAGTACTGTATTTAGGAAATTTGGATGTCTTCTTCCACATTTGTACAAGTCGTACACCAGTCTCATCCCTGTGGTTCATCACGCTTCCTGAACTAAGGCTTTTAATAGAACATGGCTGCTGTGATGAGAGCTGCATCACGAACACCTCGACTGTCTCTGAAGAAAAGCTTCCGTATTTAAATCCCAACTTCCCCTGCAGGTGATCAGCTGTCTTCAGCTCAGGCTGGGGTTTACTTAAGGAACATGCACTCTCTCGTCCCCGAGGCCGTAACTACATCCTCTCTCTCTCACCTGCATTATCATAATTGGTACAAACAATTATCTAAACAACAGGAAGTGAAATTTTAACGAGGACGCTCTTCTGCTTTTAACCGATCTCGCTCTGGAACGTTCGGGCGAAGCAGTTAAAGAGAAAACGCTCGTGAAAGTGTTCCTGTACATTCTGAGGCAGTGTTTGTAAATGTCAAAGTAGAAGACATCGAAAGTACCATTTTTAGGTTAAAAGCTTTTCTGGCCATGTTTTAGGAGGCTAATAAACACCTGGTTATTCATTTGTGGGAACTGAGATGAAGGTTATGTGTAACACTCTCTGGGAAAAGTGCTGGAAAACAGTCGCCTTGAAGGATGGAGGAGGATATTTTATAATCATGGAAATGGTTACACACATCATAGACTGAGTAAAAAATGTCCTCACGTAAGAGTAGCTGTACTTCAAAATAATATTACTCAAGTAGAAGTAAAAAGTAGTCTTCCAGAATATTACTCAAGTAAGAGTAAATAAGTATTCGGTGAAAAGATTCTCAAGTACTGAGAAACTGTTTCACTGTAATGTCCGATTTATGTCCACACACGTGGACAAAATTGTTGGTACCCTTCGGTCAATGAAAGGAAAACTCAGAATGGTCACAGAAATAACTTTAATCTGACAAAGTAATAATAAATAAGAATTCTATGAATGTTAACCAATGAAAGTCAGACATTGCTTTTCAACCATGCTTCAACCTAATTATTAAAAAAAATAAACTCATGGAACAGCCCTGGACAAAAATGATGGTACCCCTAACTTAATAGTTTGTTGCACAACCTTTTGAGGCAATCACTGCAATCAAACGATTCCTGTAACTGTCAATGAGACTTCTGCACCTCTCTGCAGGTATTTTGGCCCACTCCTCATGAGCAAGCTGCTCCAGTTGTTTCCGGTTTGAAGGGTGCCTTTTCCAGACAGCATGTTTCAGCTCCTTCCAAAGATGCTCAATAGGATTGAGGTCAGGGCTCATAGAAGGCCACTTTAGAATAGTCCAATGTTTTCCTCTTAGCCATTCTTGGGTGTTTTTAGCTGTGTGTTTTGGGTCATTGTCCAGCTGTTTTTATTCCAAAATGTCATTTTTTCAAAGTCAGTATTTATTTCAAAATCCAAAAGTTTTTCCCGATGGCCTATTTATTTCATAATGCGACTTTTCAGCAGAATGAGTCGTTCTGTCAGTCAGTGCCAGTGGGATGGACCTGCGCGCCAATTGGCTGATCCTTTAACATCGATTAGTTTCCCTGGATACCTGCTCCGCGGATCGCCGCTACAGCTAGCAACAACGTGCTAGGCAGAGGCGGACTGGCCATCTGGAGCACCGGGCGTTTTCCCGGTGGGCCGCTGGCTAACGTGGGCCGGTCCAGTCATTACGTTAATTTATTGCCAAAATGACGGAAACCATAATATTGCATCTCTCTTTTACGCAGATAGATGAGTGCGTTGATCGTAAGGTCGCCGCCGACAAAGAGCGTGTGTTTTGTAACGCCCACTACTATGTTGCATTATGTATGTACAGTATGTTGCCCTTTAAGAGTTGCTGTGGAGTGCGCGCGCTGCGGAGGTGTGCGCGTGAGGAGGAGAGAACGGAGTAGGAGCTGAGGTGTGCTGCTCCCCCCCGAAACGCTCTATTGTTTTACCCTTTTCTGTACTTTTACTTTATGTTTTGTATGATAGTTTTGTGGCGCTGAAAAAGGCTGATAAAGGTTTTGTGCTGAACGCTATTGTTGGCTCTGAGCTCTTTTTTTTCCCGGCTATCCGGCTATCCGGCGGACTGGTGTGAACTTCAGTCAGTTGCTGCTCATTTTAGCAGATCAGATAGAGAGGGATAATTTACCACACCGTAAACCCGATTAAGTTGGCAAAACTCAAAATATTTGAGGTAATCAGTTACATCAAATTTTAAGTAATGATGTTTCCAATTTTAAATTAACAGAATCAATTTTTGAGTTTGTTGAACTTGTGCAAATCAAACACATTTTTGCAGACAATCCAGCCTGGGAATCAAACCCGGGTCTTCCACATGGCAGGCGAAACACCTACCACTGAGCCACCAGTGCTCTGTAGAGTTTATATTGGTGGAAGCTTAAGGTGACAGTTACTGTTACTTAAGTACTTACGATTACATAAAATATCAAATTTGTTCAGCTAACTTGAAACGTGTCATTTCTACAAACTCATAAATACTCAAAAAGGTCTATTAATTTGACCTAATTGAAATAATTTAAGTTACTCAATGTTTTTAATTACTTTGAGCAATAGGGTTTACAGTGCAGTAGACACTGTTCTGCCACCTACTGCATAGGACACGTATTGCACCATTAGACCTAAATCGATACTTCATGCGCTGATACTTACGTCTGAATAAAGGAGCAACCAATCACACAGCTGGCTCCGCCCTATCGCTCTTGATTGACAGAACGACTCATTCTGCTGAAAAGTCGCATTATGAAAGAAATAGGCCATCGGGAAAAACTTTTGGATTTTGAAATAAATACTGACTTTGAAAAAATGACATTTTGGAATAAAAACAGCTGGACAATGACCCAAAACACACAGCTAAAAACACCCAAGAATGGCTAAGAGGAAAACATTGGACTATTCTAAAGTGGCCTTCTATGAGCCCTGACCTCAATCCTATTGAGCATCTTTGGAAGGAGCTGAAACATGCCGTCTGGAAAAGGCACCCTTCAAACCGGAAACGGGATTTTGAAATAAATACTGACTTTGAAAAAATGACATTTTGGAATAAAAACAGCTGGAATTAAATAAAATGCCTCTGCAATAATCTCCGTTATTGGGAAAAATATTGACCATGAAATATTATTTCATAATAATAAGGAAATTTATATAGCAGAGAGCAATATTTTTCACAATAATAAGCTTTTTTTCTAAATGTGTTCCATTATTTCACAATATCACTTTGGAACACTTTGGAGTTCCATAGCTTTCTGACACTGGCCAGCACATTTCTCTCTAGAATCCCTTGATAGTCTTGAGATTTCATTGTACCCTGCACAGATTCAAGACACCCTGTGCCAGATGCAGCAAAGCAGCCCCAGAACATAACAGAGCCTCCTCCATGTTTCACAGTAGGGACAGTGTTCTTTTCTTCATATGCTTCATTTTTCCGTCTGTGAACATAGAGCTGATGTGCCTTGGCAAAAAGTTCCATTTTTGTCTTATCTGTCCATAGGACTTTTGTATAAGACTGTTAGTGTGTGTGTTTGTGTGTGTGTATACACACACACACACACACACACACACACACACACACACACACACACACACACACACACACACACACACACAGTCTTATACAAAAGTTTAGGCACCCCATTATAAATAACAGGTTTTGGAACGGCCATCACAGTCCTCTGATTTAAACATCATTGAAAATTTGTGGGTAGATCTTAAAGGAGCAGTGTATGCAAGACGACCAAAGAATATTACAGAACTAGAAGCCTTTTGCAAGGAGGAATGGTAGAAAATCCCAAGTACAAGAACTTGTTTAGCTGGCTATAAAAAGCATTTGCAAACTGTGCTATCTGCCAGAGGAGGTGTTACTAAGTACTGATTATGTAGGGTGCCCAAACTATTGCACGGTGCCAGAATAATGTTTAGATTTTTTATATTTCTTCAATTTATGATATAAAAAGTAACTATGCACCAATATTTGCTGAAAATATTGTACATTTTTTTCCATTTCCACTTTTTCCAGTGTTATGTTTTTAATAAAAAAAAAAAAATAAAAAAAAAATATCTATATATATACTATTTATATACTCCATAAATAAAACTAGACCTTGGTAGGTACAAAGGATCATAGTAGCTCAAATTGGCATTTTGACCAGTTTATGATCTTTTCTTAACTCTACTTGGCACAAAAACTTAAAAAAAAAAAAAAAATAAATATATATATATATATATATATATATATATATATATATATATATATATATATATATATATATATATATATATATATATATATATATTGAATATTTTACTGCTTTGGGATTTTTAGAACATTTTTCAGACTATGTTTTAAAGAATATATCCAGGCTTCATCATTGCGCAATATAGAGTTTCTTACAACTTTTTTTTTTTTTAGTATAACCTAGACAATATAATCAAATACATTTTATTAATAAATGATATTCCATGACTGAGAAAAATTAAAAGGTCAAAAATAACAATATACTGTATATAAAACAATATGCAGAGGTGGAAAGGAACGAATTACATTTACTCGCGTTACTGTAACTGAGTAGTTTTTTTTTGTGTACTTCTACTTTTTAAAGTAGTTTTTTAAATCTGTAATTTTACTTTTACTTGTAATTCTCTAAAATCATATTCTCTACTGAGTAAAAAATCAATGAATGAAAATGAAAAATACTTAAAAAATAATGCAACAGGGAAGGAAAAAACTTGCACCTTGGAAACCACTGCACTGATCGACTGCTTGATGGGCGGAGAGAACAAACACGCTAAACTCACAAGAACAAAATGCCATCAAATTCTTATGATCGTATAAACCTGCTGCTCACACGTCCCCGAAACACACTATTCTTTTACCCTTTTCTTTACTGTTACTTTATGTTTTGTATTATAATTCTGTGACACTGAAAGGCCGATAAAGGTTTCGTGCTGAACGTTATTCTCGGCTCTGAGCTCTTTTTCCCGTCGGCTATCCGGCGCAAAGCGTCACACCATATTTAAACGACCACTTTGATTTCAAGCACAAGAAAAGCAACAGCTTTATTACGCAAAAGCGTTTCTTTAATTAAAAACAACTAGTTTGAGATTTGTATCCGCTTGTACACTAGAATCCCCCCCACCCTCCCACCTCCGCTGCTAAACAAAGTAACTCTGTAACTTTTACTCTGAGTACATTTTTTATGAGCTACTTTTTACTTTTACTTGAGTAGATTTTTCTAATGGTAACTTTACTTGTACTTCAGTAACATTTCACTGAAGTAACAGTACTTGTACTTGGGGACAAAAGTTTATTACTCTTTCCACCTCTGATAATATAAGCATTTAGTGAGTTCTACATTTTTGCATCATCATCCCCAGCGGTAAAATTTATGTGTTGTAAAAGAAACTATAAATTTGGTTCTACATGACATCCTAACATGACATATCCTGAAGCCTCCTGCGTCGACACCCACACCCACAGGACTGCCGTATAACGAGTTTTATCTGTCTTTGATGAACTTCTCGTTTGGCCACACACAAGTTTTAAGGGACTTAATCATATCCCTGTACTGTACATACTGTATGATAAAAAATGAAGATGGAAGCATCTAATTCCTATAATTTTAATAAAAAAAAGAGAAATTAAGATATTATTTTATAAACAAAAATATCGAGGTTTCTTCCTGTAGTGATAATTGGTGAAAAGTCCACTCTGCTACTTGTTTTTAAAAAAAATGTTTAAAAAAAAAAATATTCACAAAATATGGCTTCAATTAAGCTGAAACAGGTTTTGTGGATTTTTTGGACCTTTTGTTTTTATTTTCTAATCTTAAATCTCATATTTTAAGGATATTGAACCACTTTTTATGTTGATTTGTTTATTACTGCCATCTTATTATTTTTGTCACGACACTTATTTATTTATTCATTCATTCATTGTTTGTTTGTCTGATTGTTTATTTGCATACTTGATTACGTACATATTTATTTAATAACTTGCTATATTTATTGCTACCTAATTTTTAATCTTGCCCACTTGCCGTCTTGAATAAGGAAGTAATTTTTTTATGCAAAATTGTGCAGTTATTTATTTATTTATTTATTTATTTATTTATTTTGTAATGAGAAAAGGTTATGCCGTGCTTTGCTGTTTTTTTGCGCCAGTTAAAATGGATTTAAATAGACTTTACCAGGCAAACCAATGTAAAATGTATTGCACAGAACAACTGCATTGCTAAAGCACAGAAGGTCATATCAGGATATAAGAGCAGACAGGTGTACAGTATTGTACAGTAGATGACTAGTGTAAAGGACTGAGAAACTGACGGATGTCTTTGTGTTTGAATCAGTTTCAGGTCATTTCACGCTGATACTGGGATGTAATCGCCTGGAAATTCTGCTGAGATCTGGCAACGCTGTCTTATAGATGTCCTGCATTATTTGGTTCAATCCAGCTCGTCTTTCTAAACGTGAGCTATCATGCGTTTTTGTGGATTTATTAAGCGAGGAAAAAATAAAAATCTAGAATAAAAAATGCAGGAGCGTACCGATACATTCCGGTAACGGCCGATCCCAGTGAGCCACCGGCTGGCAGGTCAGAACAGACGCCCCGAAGAGGTAGTAACCGGGATTGCAGTCGTAAGACACCACGGTGCCGAAGGTGAAATTCCCGAATTCTATTTTACTCTTCCGTATGGAATTGGCTGGAATTCCCGGATCGGTGCAGTTAACCACTGAGGAAACACAAAGATGTACAAAAGTGTGTAGCAAAATCTGTACAGAGCTCTGAAAAAATTGTATGCATTTGAAAATTTTTACCACTTAATATAAAACTATCATGATGGTGATGAGTGTCATTTCTAAAATAACAACAAATTCTATCAATGCTTTAGTGGAAATAATTTGGTGATATTATATTTCTTTTTTTTTTTTTTTTTTCTCCCTAATTTAGTCGTGTCCAATTCCTCCCCGTCACTAGGGGGCTCCACATTAAGGCTACTACTATCACTCAGTCGGGATTGCCGAAGACTATCACATGTTTCGAATCGCTCGCTCATGCACCGTTGGGGGCGGAGTAACGCACTCAGAGGACACGCTATCTGCTCGCGTGAGCTCACAGACGCGCCTGATCCCTCCCCTCCGAGAGAGCTCGGCCAATCAGCTCTCTCTAGACCTCCGGCTGCGAGAGGTTACAGCATCACCCGGGAATCGAACTCGTGATCTCCGGATGATAGGGCGAGCACTTTACCACTGCGCCACTCGGATGCTGATATTATGAAGTTTTTAAGCGAGGCCATACTTTCTAACCCGAACACAGCTTTTCTTTTCTTTTCTTTTCTCTACAGTACAATCCAGCCTACGACATAGTGACATACTGACATAAAGTGTCATGGAACATCCACCAGACGAGTTAGTTCATATATTTTCACGATTAAAACTTTTTAGTACTTGTTATGCAAAAACTACATTTCATCCAATTTGTAATATTTAAAATGAGCAGATCCTTAAAGGGGTTTTATGAAGAGTTCACCTCTGCAGATGGGGGGCTGTTGGCTCCACTGGCGGTCCGGGAGGCACTGGGCCTGAGACGGTCCCTCCAGCACGTAGCCGTCATTACAGATGAAGCTGACCACATCGTCCAGGTTGAAACCGTCTCCCACCGTACGCCCGTAGATGGGACTTCCTGGATGGCCGCAGCTGATCGCTGTCACAAAGCAAATACTCATAAGTAATAATAATAATAATAATAATAAAACAGATCAGAAACGCCTGGTGGTCAGTTAAATAAATCTCTTTATCTATTTATCGATATCTACCTTGCGATGCTGTACAGTATGTATCACGATTTGGTTACAATTTAAGACCTTAAACCTTAAACACAAGTAATTAAATGCGTCCCTTATAACATTCGTTTTTCTCACCTTAAAACCAAGCGCAGCATTTAAACACTACAAACCAACTTCAAATACAAGATTTTAACATTTAACTTCAAATGAAATTTAAAAAAAGCTACATTTTCCTGAGCAGTACATAGTACAGTCGTGTCATCTGCTATAATTATTATCTCTTAATAAACGTAGCAAATACTTCCATTTGTACTTCCATAGTCCGACCACACGGGGTGCCAGAGTGTGAATAGTTCAGAGCGCACCACATGTACGGGTGCTGTTTTACCGCCTCCAAAGTCTTAAAATCAGCTTGACAATGAGTGCAGTCGTGAGCACATGGATGTGTGCGGCTCCTCCTGTTTGAGTCTCGCTCGCGGTGCTGAGACTGGTGAGTAATGAGCGGCTTTGAGACTGAAGAATTCGACACAAAAGGCTTCCAAAAACTAGGTAATGTAACGCCATAACGGGGCTTCTCCAAAATATTTGGAGACAACGAGCCAAGACATGATTTACCACACAAACATTTGTTAACCATTTTTCCCGCCTTTTTTCTCCCCATGTATACATGTGGTGTCCCAAAAGTCTCCCTACATAAGGGAAATAAAAGCAAAACTGGCAGTGGTGGCTCAAACGGTTATGGCTCTGGGTTACTGATTGGAAGGTCGTGGGTTCGACACCCAGCACAGCCAACTTGCCGCTCTTGAGCCCCTTGAGCAAAGTCCTTAACCCCATCTGCTCCAGGGGGATGTAACCTGGCTGACCCTGCGCTGACCCCAGGTCCTAAACTGAATCATTTCACTCTACTGCAAGGTCCGTCCCAAATAACTGAATCTTAATAATGGAAATTAACACTTTAATTATTATTTTTTTTATTTATTTGCTTTTCTGCAGATTCATGTTCCAGTCATGCACATGATTTCAGTACATTCTTCTTGCTCTACGTCTAAGGCTTAAATAAAGAATAAATAAAGCAAGTATGAAAGATTTTGGAAGACATTTTGCCAAAAGTGTATAGAGGCTTTTGTGACACTTTCACAATTGGTTATGCGCTCTGATCCGTTCACTATACTGTGTATATATATATATATATATATATATATATATATATATATATATTTTAAAAGCTTGAAGATTTGGACCCGCCGCTATTCTAAAAAACTCACCCAAGACCTCCGTGTTTATTGTGTTTACGAAACCCTGTGATGAACCTGTCTCTCACTTATCGCCTGGATTTCATCCCGGAGCTCGACTCGCTTTCTGTTTCTTCGTGTTTGTCAGCCTAATCCTCCGGATCAGACGTTCCGAATCCCGTCCTTGAGGAGAAGAAGGGCTTACGGTTCTACACCAGCAGACCGAGCGCATAATCTGAGTAATCACATTTCTAAAGGTGGGGTACAAGCTGGAGAGGAACTAACGTGGAGGAAAAGCTTAGGGATCCCCGAGTGACTGCGGGTCTGAAGGACCACCGGAATAAACAGCTTAGCATGTTTTGTTAGAATTTTTTTTTTTTTTTTTTACCCCTGCCTGATCGCTATTCATCTAATTGCATCATTAACGACACCAATCAGGTAAAGTTTATTCACCCCTTAAGATGCATTTCCAACAGCTTAATTCAATTTTATTCCGATTTCGAAGCGTTTTTAGGATCGGTCCACGGATCAAAATCTGGACGGTGCCAGTGGACGCCTGAAGGACACGGGACACTCACACACACATGATGGCAGTTGTCCGGACCAGCTGTGGTCCTGCTGGCAGATTCGCACAGAGGAACCGATGAGTCTGAAGCCCGGGCTGCACTGATACACCACCGTGTCCCTGTAGCCAAAGTTCTCTCCGATCACCTGACCGTTCACGATCCGCTCAGGTTCTCCGCAGTGGCCCGCTGAGGAGGGAGACACACACACACACACACACACACACTCACACACTCAGAGAATTCGACAGTAAAGTCTACGCTGCACGCTTCAACCTCGGCATGTACGCTGCTCTTCCTAATGCGGAAGCGTGTGAATGATTGTTTTTTTTACCGTGCAGAGAAATGAGCTAAAGTTCTGGTGCAAGATGTCGTTCCTGCACAAAGGCGCCGCGGCATCTGTTTCGCACGAGGCAGGTGTTTGGGGAAAGCCAAGACGCTGCCTTGATGGATCTCATGATGAAATGCATAACTTAAGATTACGGCTTGGATCGGAGACAGCATAAGGATTGGGAGTGTTTGTGTGTGTGTGTTGGATCCGCAGCAGCTTGTGGGACCTAGTGACTGATGATACGATCGCTCTCCCCACCAGGAGAGCTCAAACACTCTCACATATTTTCTAGCAAATTTATTTCATTAGGAGTAAGCGGAACGCCGGGCCGCTTACTGTACTAAAGAAGGTGAAGATGATGATGATGATGATGAAGTCAGTGTGGCTTTATTTGCATCATTTTTGCACAACCTGTAGGACTGTTCATATTTACCCAGATCCTGAATCTAGAGCGATAAAATGGATTTGTTCCAATTAAATCCGATACAGATCTCTCATCTCACCGCCTATACCGCATTATCCTGTATTCAGGGTCACGGGGGGCCTGGAGCCTATCCAAGGAGACTTAAGGCACGAAGCGTGGACAGGGCGCGAATTCGGGAACGGCAATAAACCTACTGTGATCTGCATGTCTTTGGACTGTAGGAGGAATCCCATCAAGCACGGCGAGAACATGCAAACTCCACATGCACATGCACAGAGGCGGGAATCGAACCCGGACCCTGGAGGTGCAAGTGCTAACCACTAAGCCACTAAATATCATCGTATATATGACAGTGTGGTGGTGACGATACCCAGGCAGCGAGTCTCCGAGCCGCTCCACAGCCCCGACGGCAGGCACTCGCGCACCGTCGAGCCGACCAGGATGTAGCCGGCGTCGCAGGTGAAAATGGCCGTCGCTCCGAAGGTCGTCTGAGTTCCAATTTTCTTCCCATTAGGAGGAGTGGGCAGCATCCCGCAAGAAATAACTGCAGTAAGAGGCAATATAGAAGCAGAGGAATGAGCTGGCAAGTATCACAATGTCAAAGGTACAGCTGTAATTTACACCCAATTTAATGGTCTGGCTTTTTTTTTTTTTTTTTTCTTTTTCTTTTTTCCTTTTCCTTTCCTTTTATTCTTCTCTTTAAAAAAATACCAGACATTGAGAGGGAGAGAGAGAGAGAGAGAGAGAGAGAGAAAACACACGAAGAAATGACTAATCGCAATAATGTCTCAGGATTGCTGTTGGGGTAAAAGCAAGCCGGTCGTTCTGAAACCAAAGTGACGAGGAGCGACAAACACAAGACCAACATACAGTACAAGCCTTCGTCTTACATGTCCGACTAGGAACTTAGCAACACTGAAAGATGATAAGCGGCGTTTGACGTCCTCCTCCGAAGATCTCACAGTATCTACAGTACGTTCGCCGTCGTGTCATGCCATGCTCACTGTCTTTACAGTACATACGGTACGTCCTGATACGGCCTGATAAACGGCTCTGACTTGACTCGAGCGAATGCAAGCGGAGAGCGGCGACTTCACCCACGCCGTCTGCCAGCGATAAGCACTCGGGTGATGCTATCACAGGACGGCCGAAACCTTGTCGGTGGCCGACGCTGTACATAGCTAAGGCTGGGTGATATTAAATCATTCTAAGATGCTCTCATAGTTCTTATAGCACTTATTCCTTATGCTGTCCAGTACTTCCTTACTGTATTATAGACATACTGTACGTACAGTAGCTTATGCATTAGCTCACATCAAAAAAACAAAACAAAAAAAAAACCTCAATAGTTGGACTAATTTTTCATAACCGATCGTTCCGCACGTCCGACGTCAGAGCCGCGAGTCCTGCTCTCCGGCTCTCTGCTTTTGCCAGAGCGTAAAAACAAATGCTGACGGATAGCCTGCAGTAAACAGTTAAAGCCTATTAAACGTGTATATATGAGGCATGTTAACCACAGTCATGGCGCATTAAGTCACGGGATCGGTTCTTAGCTCACTCTTGCAGCGCGGCCTTTCGTTCCTCCAGCTCCACGTCCCATTAGACATGCAGTGGATGTGGGCGGGGCCAAGCCGGTAGTAACCCGGGTTACAGCTGAAGGCGATCTTGGTTCCGTACTCGTAGCGAGATCCGTTAACGATCTTCCACTTGCCGTGGTCCAGCGTGAAGGAGCCGATGCTCGGGCACACCATGACTGCGGGATCAGATCAGATCAGAGGTTAAAAGACCCTTATACCTGTATTAAATAAGCACTGCAGAGGTTCGAATTCATTTATAACCTGTTATAAACAGTGTCATCATACTTCATAGTCACATTTTGTTTTATATACCTCATGAATTCCTCATACCCTGCACTGTGTAAACAAATGCAACCTTAATGTTTTATAGATTTTAATAACAAATCAAAAAAAAAAAAAAATTCCCCTTATCATAAAAGCTTATGAGTGGATATATAGGTTATTAAACCTGGCCTACATAGAAAGTGTCCCGGAATTTTTCTTTTTCTAAATTTCATTTCTGTCAGATCATAAAGGATGCAAGAGAACGGGAGAACGAGAGAATGAGAGAATGAGAGAAGGGCTACTGTGACGGACAAGAGCCTCCACGCTGCGCCTTCTCCGTTTCAGAATCAATGGCTTCATTTGTTTGTTTTCCTTGTTAACAGCTTGAAATGGAATGTAATCTGTAGCCTGTGGGGTGTTATTAACTGCGGCTTTTTATTAGCACGAGGGACGTTCGAGTCAAACCGGGACTCGTGATGAAATTTCCGGCGGACGCATTTAAAGGAGACTTTATACGCCGTACCCGGTGAGACTCTTAGCCCGCGGTAAAACATTCGAACGGTGCTTTCGAATTGATAAATGACCCGGCCGGTGCACGTGGAACTCCTGATCCTTTAAAATCACCAGATAACGAAGATAAGCATCTGTCTGTGGGAGCTGTACACACAATCATTCACAGGAACTCAGCTGGGAGTCATCGCCACATCCACCGAACAGTCCTGACCACAGTCCAAGGCATTTCCACATGTTTGGATCATTAAAGGAGTTCCTGGGAGGCCGGGGTTTCAGAAGTGAATTAGGCAGTCCAATCATGGCTCTGGTGTACTGAGAAAACTTTCTGCCCTTGTGGTATCCAAGTGCTGAGTAAGTCCCACTTTGACTTGAACGGCCCTCATACAGTGTTTAGCCTCTTTAATAGGGTCGGGAATCGGTTTTGTCGAATGCAGGATGCAATGCCAATCCGTCGCAGGGCAAAATCCTTTTCCATGCTGGTTATAGAGTAAATACAAACGAGGCTATAATGAGGCTTCACATGAACATGATTCGATTTGTTTTATAATAATATCTCACTGAGGAATTGAAGCAGGGTTCAAACACTTTTCCTCTACAAATTGTCATGACGTATTCATGGAATTATTTCACGAGTTCTTCCTTTTTCAAAAACGCATGACTTTATCAGAAAATTCCATGAGCGTGCATACACAAAACCGACACCTCAAACTTCTACGTCCTCACCTTTAAAGTAACCCTGAAACATAATAAAGCTTAATGAAGACTAATCGCTCCGTAAACAGATGCGCTGTCAAAACACATCCGAGTCGAGTACACGCGGTTAAACCCGTCTCTGGTCTCGACAGGGCTAATTACTGTTTAAACCGTGAACGGCGAGTGTACCGATGAGGCCGGCGGGCGTGTGGAGGAGCGTGTGCGGCTTCTCTGTGTCTCACCGGTGCAGCGCGGGATCTTGTTGTGGTTGCTCCAGGTCCCGTCAGCCTGGCACACCGTGCTCGTCACCTCTTTAGACGAGAGCCGGAATCCATCGTTGCAGAAGTACGTAGCCCGGGTGGCTGCCGAGTAATCGAGCGCCAGGACGCCTCCGTTCACGGGAGCCGCCGGCGTGCCGCAAGACACAGCTGCGGGAATAAAGAGGACGTAATTAATCCTTATCTCAATACGCAAGACTGAAGTCGGACAAGACTGTCCTGTTGGTGCTGGAATAGAAATACAGCACTTGGCATTTGAAGGACAACTTAAGACGTATCCCACACTATCAAATAAGGAGAAGTGCTGGAGAATAAAACTCTTCCCACAATTACAGTAAGATAATAAGAGAACATACAGTACGTTTTCATTTCGCAAGCGTCCATGAAATCATCTTCTTTTCTGATTTATATTATAGCAGTATATTATAACCAGTTTCCTTTATTCCTTTAAAAAAGCATTTGCTTGTATTAGGTATTTTAATGATTAATCAATTAATTGCCTTGAAGGATTTAAAGTGATAAAAAAATGTGTCAACCGATAATGTTTGTTTTGCATAATAATGCTCCTTGACACACTTCTCTTTTAACCTGTAACACCACAAGAGGGCGCACTTGCAGTTCAGGTGAGTTGCAATACTGGACATTGTGATAAGGTCAGACAAAAGAAGTGTTTTTTTTTTATTCATTCACTGTTGTTGCAAGGGGAAGAGAAGCTGGAAAGGAAACAGCCAATCAGAGTGCACCTCGTTAGGCCGCGCAAAGGTGAGCGATAAGTGATGTCAGCGTGGGGTTTTTTTTTTGTTTGTTTGTTTTTTTGGTAACGGGGGGGGGCTAAACCTTTTATTATCATTGGAATAATGTGTCTTGGGCTGGTAAAAAAAAAAAAAAAATGCAGAGGCTGACTGCCCCAGGGACACCTAAAAAACATATGGTTAAGTTTATTTTTGTAGTCTTCATTAATAATTCAGGATATCCTAATAATCCATATGCTACATTACCATCAGAATGCCTATAATTTATGAATAACTAGTGTCTGAGCATATACCCAACAAACCCCCCTCAGTCCCCACTACAAAAGACTGTGAGTGAAAGAACTGGTATAACAATGTGAAAAATAACATTGAGCAGTTCTGAAAAAAGGAAGAAGTTGGGAAAGTAAGAAGTTTATAGGTTTATAAGAAGTTTGGATTTCCAAAGGTATCCAAAGGTTACAAGTCGCTGCAACCAACCCAGACTGCTCAGACGGCGCTGCTGCAACCTTACAGGACCCTTCGACTTCCACCGAAGATAATGTAAAAAGAGCAGCTGCTGCATGCGCTACTGTAGCAACAGCCAAAGCTATGCTAACACTATGAGCGAAACTTCAGAACAAGTCGGTGTACTGTAGCTGCTGATCAACAACGAGCGAGTCGCGGAGCTGACAGATGAAGAGAGCTGCTCAATAGCGCACTGAGGACCAGTTCAGGTAAACGACTAAAAATCCAGAGGGGTGCAGATTTACAGCCGGTTATTATTACAGACAAAAGAGCAATGGAGAGAAGATACTGTACCCAAGTCCTGGCTAGTGTGCAGTAAAAAAAAAAGAAAAAAAAGAAAAAGGACTGTGTCATAAGCTTTTGTCTCTGCCTGTCTGGAGGGTCAGGAAAAAAAAACAACACAGAAAAAAAAAACAGTCAGTTAAGTGGGGATGGATTCAATAGCATGAGAGGTCTGCTGAACACACGGCGAACATGCACACCTGATGGACTCGTACAGATTACAAACGAGCACAGCTATAGTACTGTGCTCGCGGAAAGCAGAGCTGATTGCTGTGGAGTAAACCGCTGACATCACTGCTTTGTGAAGAACAGTGAAGAAGGAGAACATACAAGCAGGAGAAATAAAGACTGAAAAAGGTGAAGAACAAAGGATAAGGAGCGCACCATGCCCGTGTTCGGCTTGAGCCACCAAACTGATAAATTTATCAATTTCATTTCAATGAGAGAATTATGCCAATAGATATTCGATCTCCAGTATACAGTCTTATGCAAAAGTTTAGGCACCCCTTGATAAATAACAGATTTTGGTGATTTTTTAATTGAAAAGATGATAACACCGTCTCTCTTGGAAATGGTTGCTGAGTGTCCGCAAGTGTGTGCACAAGGTTTGAAGAGTCAAAATATTTGTAAAGCTTTGAAATTCTAACGAGCTGATTAAGGTCTGAAACCTTGTAAAAAGACTCTAAGACTCAGGAACTCTTAGGGTGCCCAAACTTTTGCACAGTGCCATAATAATGTTTTTTATTATTTTTATTTTTTTCAATTTATGGCATAAGAAGTAACTATGCATCAATGTTTGTTGAAAATATTGTGCTTTTTTTTTCTCCATTTCCATTTATTTGTGTCAACATAATTTCAATTAAAAAATCACCAAAATCTGTTATTTATCAAGGGGTGCCTAAACCTTTGCATAAGACTGTAGGTTCTAGTATTGATGCATTTATTTGTGGGGGGTTATTTTGGTGTATTTTATTTTTTTAATATTTAAAAAAGTTTTTAAAGCAATGTCTAGCAGTTTTTTAACAGATGGATCTGGCAACCCTGGAGCACAGAGCATGAGAGCATGTGTGCATGTGAGAGAGAGAGCGAAAAAATATAATTTATGCAAAGTTTCCGCTCAGTAACGAGGCCCAAATGTAAGTCCACACAGTGGCAGTAAAGATCATTTCACACTGCGATGAGTAAACTTAAATTGATCCGCGGTTCACGTTCGTGCCAAACCGTGGGGACTGATTCATACGGATCACGGATCCACTACAGTCCGTTAAACTTCTTCTTCTCATTGTTTCTTCTGTGTTGTTTAAACCACATAAACATTTTCAATCAAATCAACTATTGATTACGAAAATGTGCTTGTTGAATGTATCTTTCTATGATTTCAGTTTAATTATGGAATAATAATAATAATAACTAAATAGAAGGCAGTCAATTGGATTTTGAGTGTACTATGGGGACATAAATATAAAATATAGTGAATATTGTAAACATCACAAAAATTATCAAACAGAAATCATAACTATATGGGTGCAGAGGTATAAATGTCTGTTAATTGGATTTTTCTCTAAATTTGCAGATAATGGAGATTACATTTCTTTTAAAGGTACCATATCGTACTCTTTTTATTTTGTGTGTGTAACAAATTGACATAAGCCTTAGATGTCTATAAGTGAGGTCTGTTAATTTTTAACACACACACACACCCCTTTGCAGAAGTTCATTTCTCTTAGCCAATCAGAAAACAGGAAACAAAATGTGTTTAAAAATTCTGTGTTAAAAAAAAAAAGCCGGAGGAGGAGCTATGCAAATTGTCCCCCTGTCTGTTTACTTGCCTGAGATGACATCATAATAGGTGGGAAATCTGAACCTAGTTTTTAAGTACATTTATGACCAGAGATAAAAAAAAAGAAAAAAAGAAAGGATTATATTTTTCTATATAATAGAGTCTCCATGTGAATGTCTGGAAAAATTCTCAACAACAGATTTTGCATAACAGGTCATCGTTAAATCTCTGAGAACTGATCATGCGGAATCAAATACACGTGGTTTCTCCGCGGCCAATTATCCACATCTTGGTCACTGAAATGTCACTTCTTCATCCAGCAAGTCAATGGCATTGATTTATACTGCACCACTTGTTTAAGTAAGAGAGGAAAGCCTGATACTGAACCTTTGACTGCACTTAGCTATTAATTCAGCTTCACCCCGCCCCTGGTCCGCTTCATCGTTAAATGATGTAAAAAAAAAAAAATATATATATTTTTTTAAATGACTTGATCGAAACAAGGCTCTGATTAGCCAGCATATTGTTTAATTAAGTCAGGGGAAGCCGAACCGGAGCTGGAGCTTGTTCAAAGCGGACATCAATAAGCCTTACGGGTCATAATGAGATGCGCAATTATTAAGCACTACAATCTAATGAAATAAATCAAAGCAACAATGGATCTCGCGCAGCATGCTAATAACGGCGCATTCAGACCGAGGAGTCCTTTGTTGTTTAACAGTATTAATTAGAAGGAACAAAGGCGAAACTGTCGCCACTTGACACTTGAGATCTGTTCCTGCGTTGATAAGTCGCCCTCGGATGGGGTCCGGGTTAGGAGTCGACGCGTCACGTCACATTGCAGTCGATCTGGTCTTGTCTTCAAGTTTAACAACTTTTAAAGAGTTGCTAACTCAGAGTTCTAAACACATTATGCAGTACAAAGTGCAAAAGTTTTTAACCCCCCTCCACACAGCCGCAGTCAGAGCTCTGATGTAACTACTGTTAGATAAACTATTCACAGAGCTACACTGTACATCAAGGGTTCCTGACCCGGACCTTTAACATCAAAGTCCATTTCTCTGGCATGATAGCAAGTCACACGAGCTTATGTATTCATTTTCACATTAATATTGTCTTTTCTAGAAAGCGCATGTTCTCTTTACAGGACTGGGAAAATGAGTGTAGGAAACTGAAAGCGTTAAAATAAAACTGAACACATTACTGTTTCATGACCTCAAGCGTCTCTGATGCTTCAAGAAAAACCTGACGATCTCAGAGGAGTGAACTTACTGTACAGAAGAGGATTAGGGTCACCATTTACAACAATATGCGAGAAATCTGACTTTAATTCAGCTTCACCCCAACTTAAATTCAGACTCTAAACACAGAATTATAACTTCTTTTTCTGAATTTTGACTTTCATATTAGGAATCTTGATTTTTTTTTTCAGAATTCTGACTTTAAACTCAGAATTCAGATTTTTTTTTTTTGCTGAATTTTTACTTTAATATCAGAAATCTAGCTTTAAAGTTTAGAATTCTGACTTTTTTTCCTCAGAAATCTGACTTTGATTCAGCTTCACTCCAACTTAAAATCAGACTTTAAACTCAGACTTTTGACCTTTTTCCCTGAATTTTAACTTTAATATCAGAAATCTGACTTTGAATTTTTTAAATTCTGACTTTTTTGTCCTCAGAAATCTGACTTTAATCCCAAAATTGTGACTTTTCTTTTTAGAATTCTGATTTTAAACTCAGAATTCTGAAATTTTTTGTTGAATTTTTACTTTAATATCAGAAATCTGACTTTAAAATGTAAAATTCTAACTTTTTTTTTGCTGAATTTCGACTTCAATATCAGAAATCTGACTTTGAATTTTTTCAATTCTGACTTTTTCCCCCTCAGAAATCTGACTTTAATCCCAAAATTTTGACTTTTTTTTTTTTTTTTAGAATTCTGACTTTAACCTCAGAATTCTGAAAATTTTTGTTGAATTTTTACTTTAATATCAGAAATCTGACTTTAAAATTTAGAATTCTAACTTTTTTTTTTTTTTTTACATCTGACTGATTTTAACATTAGAATTTAGAACTCTAACCTAAAACTCAGTAAAATTACTTCAATCTCAGAACTCTGACTTTTTACTCAGAAATCTGACTTAAACTCATTTATTTGATTTTAGTCTCCGAATTTAGCTTTTTTCCCCACAGAATTCTTACTTTAGCCTTGAAATTCTGAATTTAAACTTAAGTCAGAATTCTGAAGAAAAAAAAATCAGAACTCGAATATTTTTTAAGGTGGACCTAATCCTCTTCCGTAACTACAGGCGCAAACAATTTTAATAATTATAATATAATTATAATAATAATAATATTATTATTTATTTGTTTTTTTTATATAAAAGATCCCATATTATCACACTCGAAAACAATCATGAAATATCTGTTCAATGTCACACGGCGATGAATAAAATGTAAATTCTGTCTACCTTGGCATGCTGGCACAGCGGTGTCCCAGGCCAGATAGCCGAATTCGGTCTTCTTGCACATGGCCATGCTTTTCCCAATCAGCCTGTATCCTCGATCACAGGCCCATCGCACGACGCTGTTAACGTGGCCGCCGGTTTGGCTAACCACGAAGCCGTGCTGCGGAGAGTCTGGGGTGCTGCAGTACATCGCTACAGATAAACGCACAGACTTGAGAAATATACTGGAAGTGCTCTGGTGCGGCGTAGCAATGAACCAAAGTGATGCAAGCATGCTGTATTGATTTCATCATTAATTACAAGAAGTGTGAACATTTGTACAGAGTTGATGGTGTTTAGAAAAAGTTGAGCCAATTTGAAATATTTTAGTAATGAGTACACTCCTGATTAATGATAATACACGTGAAATCATTGATACATATAATTAAAAAAGCACTGCATTTGTTTGTCCTAATGAATAAAAATAAAAACTGACTCTATAACACATACTACATTTCTGTAAAAAACACACTTTTACAAATATTTACTTTATAATTATAATCGAACATTAATTGCGTGAATGTGCATGTGATATTCTGTATCACGTTCTGTAATACATAATCGTTCAGCTTGGCATGTTACTGTAACATCTAGAAGACATCCACAAGCACCAAACACTTAACAAATGGAAAGACGTCATGAGCTTACAGACAGGACGGATGGGGGACACGTGGCCAGGACAGACAGATGCAGACGCGCAACGCGAGACACGCATGCGACTGAGAAAGAATTACCAATCGGGGGGGATACATACTTTGATACTCACCCACGTACGTGATGCGAAAGCCCTTGCGGTTGGTGCCGTGGTCAGAGGACCAGCGCAGGAAGAGCTCGTGGCCCGTGGTGCTCAGGATGAAGGGCGTGGTCAGCTCGCCGCTCAACACCGCCAGGCTCGGGCTGTAGATGTGGGGACCTGAGTGAACATATAATTACTTATGATGAATTTGATTTTGAATTTAAATGCTTTTTCAGCACCAATTACATGTTTTTTACAACTGCACAAGTACACTCATTTTTTAAATTATTGTCATTTTCTGGAGCATGACAGCTGCTTGGACATGGACCAGGACGTTAGTGGTGGATCCTTTGGGTGCCGTGGGTTTCGTTTGGGTAGGGCCTCCTTGGATAGGACATCTTTGTCCGGGACAATCCGTGGGTGAATGGAATGTCCCGGCCAGAGTGAGATCGACCAGAGTGAGTTCTGGGGGGTTTGAAGACCGTAACAACAACCTTGAACTCTTTGCCTGCTAAGACCTATAAGCAGTAGGCTGCGATGCACTGGGTGTTCTGGAGCTTTTCTCTCATGGTCAGCATTGACTTTTTCTGCAATTTGTACTCCATTGGCTGTTCTGTTGGATCAGACTGGATGGGATGATAATACATTTATTAATGATATTATACGCATAAAAATTTTTATTTATGAAGCACTTTATATTTGAAGCAAATCTCAAAGTGCTACAAATTATCCTCAAGAACGTTTATCCCCACAGGTATACACAAGCCTTGGGTACTGATGATCCTGTCACCAGTTTACTGGTCTATATTGCAATTAACAACCAGAGTTATACACCTTTCAACCGCAACACTATCATGTGAATTGAATATGTTTTTAGATATTTAATATGCAAATCATGTTCAATTAGATTTTGGTTACTCTGGTGTGACTGAAAGAGACTGAGCCACTCGCAACAGCAGAAGGTGTGTCAAGGTATGTTTTTTTTATTTTTATTGTTCACTAATGGCAGCAACGCCATTTTAGCTGCTCTCAACTGCTCGGTAGGGGGTTTCTATCTGCTTTGTCGTGATATTACATGTAAGAAACTTCATTTAAGGTAATAATGGACTAAAGCATGATGAGAGATGATTAGAGATGATTTAATACAATTTGTCTGTAGACATTAGACATTAGACATAGTGTAACTACATGAGTCATATTGGAACTGGTTGAGTTGATCTCAGCCATGACGTTTTGGACAATTTCATGCTCCCAATTTTGTGGGAACAGTTTGGGGACGGCCCCTCCCTGTTCCAACTTGACTGCGCCAGGGGCAGTTCTAGGGGGGAGTCACTAGTGTCCCCCAGTACCGTTTGGCAAATGTATTGTCAACCTGCATTGTGCAGTCGCTCGCTCATTGGCTTGGAGCGCCGTCGCCCGCTCATTGGCTTGGAGCGCCGTCGCCCGCTCATTGGCTTGGAGCGCCTTCAATCGCTCATTGGCCTAGAGCGTGGTCGCTCACTCATTGGCTTAGACCGAATACTTTAGGCAATATAGTGTATTTTCTTTGTTTCATAGACACTTTTTATGCAGCTATCGGTGCATACTGGTGGTACGGTCGCTTAGTGGTTTTCAATTCCCACCTCAGGTCAGTTTGCATGTTCTCCCCATGCTTGGTGGGTTTCCTCCTGGTACTCCGGTTTCCTCCCACAGACATGCAGATTAGGCTAATTGATGTTCCCAAATTACACGTAGAGTGTACTGTAAATGTTGACCAGGCCTCTTTCATAAATACAATGGTAATTACCATTGTACTTCATGGACACTAGTTGGACCACAGAGGTTCCTAGATGCATGGATGAATGGACGGACTACTCCTGTAATGGACACCACTATCACATTAGAGTTTTATTTGATCATATTTTAAATTGTCTTCATGCTACATCATACTACAGGTAATGGTAATATTCTCAATAGCACGTACAGAAAATCGACTTAACCTGACTCAGAATACACATAGCTCTCCTCTCATACTGTAATAATGACCCAACTCTTAAAATGGTGTTGAAGAGGAGGACAAAAAAAAAAAAAACTTTGATGTGAAAGCTTGTACAATTCACACGTCTGTCTTTTGTCTTTCGATTCTCATAGACCGAGGCCTGATTTCTATTCAGGGTTTTGAAACAATGACTGGCGCTCAATCATCATCAAGATCAACATCAAGTATGCACGAAGCTAATCGCCTTGTGTTTAATTATAAGAGTAGACCCTTAAAGTGACTGGAGAACGAGCAGATCTACGGCATAAACAAGCTGCAGTGATTCGAGACAGCGTGAGGAAGGAATGTGAAGCGTCTGTCACAACATGATGCTGATGCAACACGGCTCTGTTTAAAAGCAAGCCGCGACCACGGGAGCGCCGCTGTCCATGCAGAACCGTCGCGAAACATAACGATGGAAATCCGACAACGATGAAAGTGTCAGAATCGTACCCTGTTCTGGAGTGCCGAAGAGACGAGTCTAAAACAGACAAGTCTTCTCATTTGCTGGTCCACTGGGGCTTCTCGAATGCCACGGGCATTTAATGACCTACTAATCAATGATGAGTAATAGGGTAATTTGCTAATAGTGCACACTTAAGTAATTACCGTCTAACGACATTTTAAATGTGGTCCGGAATAATAATAAATTCCAATCAGCAATCCGGCATCGGGGGTCTCATCTTACTATTCTACACAGTATTTTATTTTATATAAGTATTTAATTTATAACAAATAATTAATCACGCCTTGGTAAAAATGATCACAATCAGGTCTTAATGAGACATGACGAAATAAACAATTAACGTAGGTCACGCTGAATATTACGCATTATACAACAGTTAGTTCCAACCCGGTAATCTGATTGAACGAAAGGTCTTCCAAGTGTGGTATATAGATATAGAGCTTGACACTTTAAGCAAGAAAACACATCTGTTAACGTTAAACATTTTTTTTCTCCTTCGTGGTTTCTTCCAGTTTTTTTCCCAATTGCCTCTGAACTGTCCGTGTTGTTTTGGTCACAGCTACAGTTCGTGTCCAACAAAGCTAACTAGCTCCTAACATAAGACTGAATCCCAAATCCATCTCTAATCCTTTGTTCCACACTCCAAGTAGCTCCCTTGATCAGTGATTAGAAAGAGATTTGGGATTCAGCCTTGTGTTAGACGCTAGTGCACTATGTAGGGATCATAATCCCTTGTTCCACAAACCAAGTATTGCCCTTGATCAGGGATTAGAGAGAGATTTGGAATATAGTCTTATGTTAGAAGCTAGTTACATTGCACAAGCTTTCCGTTTAAGGCTTTTTGGGATTTAGCCCCTAAAATCCAGAAGGTAGCCGATATTCTACAGTGAAATAAGTCTAAATATAAAGTAAATATTGTACGTTTCTCAGGACTGTCCACTACCTCCATGGTTTATTCTTCTCTCCTTTTGGTTACATAGTTCCAGGTAGAATTTAAAACTACTGTACTTGCACTCGTGCTAACTACACTAACTTTAGGTTGCTAACTGTTGGTTGCCAGCTCTGCTGTTTGTGATTAGGTTACACCAGTCGCGCAAGGATATGTGTTGGAAAAGTAAAATACCTGTTGTATAAAAGCAGTACCAGACTTGCTGTTGTACTGAATATAATATCATATAATAGCTGATATTCAGTGCAACAGCACACCGTTGACTGTTCTACTGTATTGCTTAATTGAATTATTCTCTATGATGCAAAATTCTGATTAGTATTAGTTCTGATTAGTACACGGTTTTAAAAAGTAGTGCCAGTTGCGGGGCAATTAACAGGGCCTTACTACTGTGCTCATTCTAAATGCGTATCATTTCTATAGTATCAAATGCATCACAGAGGTTAGGAAGCCAGGAAATGATTATTTAATAGTTTTGGTAGGAGCATCCGGTATAAGAGCTTTGTTAGAGTTAGTGTATGGCTGCATCTTTGTGCCTTTAAAAACTGCACTCACAAAAAAAAAAAAAGAACCAGAGAACTTGTTTTACTATTTCAAAATTCTGACTTATAACATGACCTATCTCAGACTTATGACTTACTATCTCATAATTGACTTAATAGTTAGAAATTATTACTTACTGTCTCATAATTATAAATTATCCAATGATGACCACATATTCCCTCAAAATGATAACTTACTATCTTATAATTATGGCTTATTATCTCATAATTATAGCTTCTCATAATTTTACTTGTTGCTTCATAACTATGTCTTATCTCATGAGTACCACTTACTCCCTCAAAATTATGACTTACTCTCTCATAATTGTGACTTACTATCTCATAATTATGACTTGTTGCCTCATAACTACAGTATGTCTTATCTCATGATTACCACTTACTGTCTCAAAATTATGATTTTCTATCTCATAATTGTGATTTACTATTTCATAAGTTTGACTTGTTGCCTCATAATTGTCTTCTCATGATTACCACTTATTCTGTAAAAAATATCTCAATACAATCTCATAATTGCCTTGCAGTTTAAAAATTATGACATATTATCTCATTACTTATCTCAGATTTATGCCCCATTATCAGAATTATTACATACTGTCACATAATTATAACTTATCCCATGATTACCACTTATTCCCCTTTAAAATTAAAACTTACTATCTCATAAATATGGCTTACTATCTAATAAGTATGACTTATCTCATGATATCCACGCGGAATTAAGACATACTATCTCATAATTTTGAATGACTATCTCATAATTATGACTTGTTGCCTCATAATTATATCTTATCTCATGATTACCACATACTCTCTCAAAACTATGACTTACTATCTCATAATTATGACTTCTCATCATTATGACTTATTATCTCATAATTATGACTTAGTGCACAATTATAACTTTCTAACTCTTTATAATTAGACATAAGTAAGTAATAACTATAAATTAGTAAGTAATAATTATGATATAAGCTCTCAGATCATTCTCCATTACTTTAAATGAAACTAAAATGGATTAAAAATAAGTAATTTGTAAACAGAAATTGTAATAATTGAATACATAGAATTAATATTATAGTAATGAATGAATAGAAGTAACAGTCATGCATTCATTGATTATTCTCCAATAACGAGCATTTCAACTACGCGTTTATGTTTACCATCAAAGATCTCCAGGATGTCGAATTCCTTCTCGGTTTGGAAGAGCTCAAAGTGCAGAGTGATGTTGTAGCCCTTCTCCACACTGATCTTCCATGAGCACATCTGCTGGTTGGGGTAGTTTTCTGGGAAACCTGGACTCAGGATCACGCCCGTGGAGTCAAAAAACTCCTCGTTGTTGGGGCATTGCACTGGAAAGAGAGCAGAGTTTAACCCACAGAGTCAAACTGGACCAATTCAAAATTCAAGCATTAAATGGTTTGGCTTTGCAAATAACCAACAATCCTCCATGTTGGTTTTAATTTCACTGGTAAGCAAGTCTGGGTATGTGGGCGGAGCTAAATATAGTAATTAAACAGTCCAACAGTCATCACTGATTGATTTTAAACAGCAATTAGACCCAAATGAAACCTGCCATCTTCTAATTGGGGCGAATCCCAAATGCTTTTCTACTCACTTTAATTGTTCCCTATATAGGGTTTAACAATGGAGATCAAATGCTACAGAGAGACAGTTGAGGTTCAGCCTCGGAAAAATAAATAAATCTTTTTTTTTTTTTTTTACTGTATGATTAGGATCGCATTCCCTGAAACGTCTCTGTATTTCTGACGAAAGATTAAAATATTGGCACCCTTGGGTGTATTTGGGGGGAACGGGCAGCCTTTATGTACAGTAATGGTTTGCTACGCTGTCTTTTTCACTAACCTTATAATATTAAAAAAAAATTAAACAAAGGAAAGGCTTTTGTGATTTTTTGCGCTATCTGATATTTTCACAACCTTTCACAACCACAATTGACCTGGATTGATGCGAAATCTGTTGCAAGGACATTAAGGAAGAGGGTTAAGAAAACACACCATGTGAGTTCCAGAATAATTATTTTATCACAGATGAAAGTTCTAATTAAAGCTCAATGCCAGTTATAAGGATCATAAAGCTCACATGTGGAACTAAGGAGTCTGCTAAGAAGAATGCTGACTGGGCACGTGGGACAGGATATTAATGAGAAAACGGCATGAGAAACAAATGAGGCGTCACTGCCAGGCTCACCTTGGCAAGTTGGAGGAGTGCCATCCATCTGCAACCTCTCACCCAGACGACAAGTCAAAATCTCACTGCCCACCAATGTGAAGCCTGGAAGGCACCGGTACCTGATGATATCTCCTGTTGAGCAGGCGCGCAAACACACACACACATGCACACACAAGGATATTAACAAGATTTGTCTGCTTGCAAGGACGACAGTAATGATGACGAATCAAGTGGACAAAGGAAACATTCGCAGTGAGAGTTTACTTAGACGTGAATAATGGGAACACGCTACAGCCAGTGGCCATGTTTAATAACCTGTTAATAGAGAAATAAAAGCAGTTCATGTATGCATCATGTCAGAATAAGCCGAGTCCCTATTCAGTCAAATGAGGCGTGTAATCCTTTTTAATAATCCGTTCATTCAAAGAGAAATACTCGTGTAAACCTTTAGGACTAATTACATTCATTCTAGGAATAATAATAATAGTAATAATAATAATAATAGGAATGTATTTTAGGTGTCTGTGTAGATCATGTGTGTTTGAGTCACGGTGAGCTCCTGGGGCAATAAATCCATCATGTCAAGTTACTTCAAGTCTACTGATTTTCCTGTATTTGAATAGAACCTCAGTAAAGTAAAGTAGGCACAAGGTTTAATATTCATCAGAACAGACGTAGGTCAGCAAGGATGAATAAAATACATGTAGGAGTAAATAATATTATAATACACTGCCTGGCCAAAAAAATAAGTCACCATTTCAATATATTAGACGTACCAGGCAAAGAAAACAACTAACTGTAGGAGATTTGAAATGACTTGAACTGGGCTAAGAACCTGGAAGGATATTGCACACACACGCGCGCTACAGGTAATTTTGGGGATTAGCGTAATCTGCATGTCTTTGGACTGTGGGAGGAAACCGGAGAACCCGAAGGAAACCCAACAAACACGGGGAGAACATGCAAACTCCATGCACATAAAGGCGGGAATCGAACCTGGCTGGGAATCAAACCCGGACCCTGGCGGTGTATAAATTACGTTTATTGCGGTGCTATTCCCAGACGGTTGACAGTAAGTCTCATTAGAAGAAGATGGTACAATGTGTGCACAGTTTGTTATTTTCAGAAACACTCTTGTTGAGATTTTCTGCCGTCACAGTACAGTACCTAATCAGCTTTCCTCTTTCCTTTTTCTTTTTTCCACACTCATATTACTAGGCTTGTTGCGTGAGTATGTTTAGATGCTGTCCTCCCCACTCTCATTGTTCACTCAGGTTTGTTGACGGTGAGGTGATTGGTTGCTTTACATCTCGGGGAGCCCTCATGTCTGTGTTTCCTTCTGGCTCTCCCATTTAGTGACGCTGTTATAGTTAGTCCTGCCGGAGTCCCTGCTTGCACTCTGCACTAAAGATACTGTACATTGTGTGACTGTGACCACACCTAACTGTCATCTCTCCTCCTCTCCTGTTCTCTCCCCCCCTCTCTCCCTCTGCCTCTCTCTGCCGAGCTAAACATGTCGCTCCTGAGCTGCTAGTGATCCAGACCCTCTCTGCCCTCTGGACCTTTCTGACTCATCCTGGAGTCCCGCTTCTGGTTGGAGATCTCGTCACATGGATGCCCCGCGTGTCTCTTTGGGATGCGTCTGGTGTCTGGGGACGGTTTCACTCTACCATGAAGACGGTTCTGGCCTCGACTGATGTTGACGGCTGTTTCTCTGAGGACTTGACTTGGCTGCAGTTGCTCGATAGTTCAGGACTGGAATTTCCTACAAGCCTACCTGAGCCTCCAACAACGAACTGGACTCCATATTAACTTAAAGACGCCAACTTCTATACTGCACTGCCTGCCACCTAACACACAGTATGAATGCAGATTAATCCCTGCTTTCTGTTTGTCGCCAAATGAGGATGGGTTCCCTGTTGAGTCCGGTTCCTCTCAAGGTTTCTTCCTACTGCCATCTCGGGGAGTTTTTCCTTGCCACTGTCGTCCTCGGCTCGCTCAATAGGGACTATCTGACCATTTTGATTCATACAAATTCACATTCCATATAAACTTCCATAGTTTCTTTGGATGTGTAAAGCTGCTTTGCGACAATGACAATTGTTAAAAGCGCTATACAAATAAAATTGAATTGAATTGAATTGTTTGTAAAGGGTTTATGGTCTAACCCTGCCAAGAATTGAAGATGTTCTTGAAGCGACGTCAATTAATTGCTTATTAATTAAGCAATTAGTTTGTATATTAGTTTGTAGACTCGAGTGGAGGCTACGTTTTACATTAAGTCGCACCTAATTCATTTGCAGACCCGACAATTGTCAAATATATAGATTCAAAATGTCTGCCTGTAGTCCAGCTATTCGCATTCTCGCATTGAATTATTAGAATGTTGACGTCTTATAATTAAATAATTGATGTATATTCCATTGTGGAGTGAGTCGGGGTGGTGTTGTCCCTGCCTTGTATCAATCAGAAATTAATAAACTGCTCAACCAGACCTAACTGTGGTACTAGGAATGCAGCACCCACTCCCAAAAAATAGTTCCAACATCCCTGATTGGGTATCATGTTGTCTTTTATTCCATCACTGAGGTCCAGTTCACTAACCATGATGGTGATGTTCGATGCCTGCTGTAGTGTATGAGGTTTTTGTTATTCAAATTACAGGCAGAACGATTCAAACTCATGACCTTGTCTGAGGTGATATCAAAAAGTTTCGAGACTAGTTTTGTAACATGCCAACAGATGGCAAGTTTATGGCGATGTTGCAATGAGTCGTTTACCGGTTTTTGTGTGGAAGAACATGAAGAGCAAGCTCAACCCCTGAAAATGTCGAAACCATTCGGTAACTTGTGCATGATTATCACTGGAAAACATCTTCAACGACCCTACTCGCCAGATAAGAATAAAGCATTAAGAAGTAATAAAGTACTCTCTTGTAAACAGAGCTAATCTCGAAACTTTCTGATACCACCTAGTGGTTGTTCTGGTAACATTTACATTATAACTCATGTGCTTAACTCTGGATTGAGTTGGGTTTGGTTGGATTAGGCAGCATGGGTGTGTCTGTGGACGTCCTGGTTTTTCTCCCACAGTCTACATTGCTGTGAAAAAGTATTTGCCCCTTCCTGATTTGCTAAACTTAAATGATGTTTTAATATTATACAAATACAACCCAAGTAAACACAACATGCTGTTTTTAAATGATGATGTCATTTGTTAAGGGGAAAAAGCTGTCCGAACCCACCTGGCCCTATATGAAAAAGTAATTGCCCCCTAAATTCAGTAATTGGTTCTAAAACCCTTGGTGGCAAAATCTGCAATCGAACGTTTGTGAAAATACTTTTTTTTACACGCCACTGTATAGACAGACATTGCACTGTAGGCCGACTGGGATTTCCCAAATGCCTGTAGAGTCAGTTTGGGTGTGTGAGAGTGTGTGTTGGTGCTCTGGGATGGGTTGACACGCTGGGGTTATGTCTTAAGTTCCCTGGTATAAGCTCTATGTGCCATGTGACCCTACATGTTATACAGTAAGCAGTATAATGAGGGATGAGCGGTTGGATTAGACTTTATAAAAAGGAGAGACTGTACACACAGTAAATAAAGTGCTGTGGAAAATAAATCATGTAGAGCAAAGAAGGCCATGGTAAAATAATGCATTAAATTTTGTTTAATTTTTGTATTTTTTTTTACAGTCCTGTATAGAGAAGGCATGAGGGACTGAGTGAGGGAGTGATCTTTCCCTTAAAATGTGACTTTCTTTTAAGCCATTCAAGCATTTCTCTCAATAAGATTTGCATTTTAATGTAAAATAAATGTCCAAATGCTAAAACGCAATCTCTTTCCGCTGACACAATAGAAACAGAAGAAAAGATAAAAACCCACAAACCTTCCAGGGTGGCTAAAACTTATGGACGGTACTCCAAATAGCATTGATGCTGATCTGCTTTTTTTTCGGATTAACAAGAATCTGCTGATTAAAATTTAACCGAATGCAAGTACGCTATTCAGAATGAAATTATGAACCTGCATGAGTGCTTCACTGTGCGCCTAGCTGAGACATATAGTAACAGGCACAGAGGAGACAAAAACAGGCACAGGGGAGACAAAACAGGCACAGGGGAGACAAAACAGGCACAGGGGGGACAAAAACAGGGACAGGGGGACAAAAACAGGGACAGGGGGACAAAAACTGGGACAGGGGGGACAAAAACTGGGACAGGGGGGACAAAATGGGGACAGGGAGAACAAAATGGGGACAGGGAGACAAAACAGGGACAGGGAGACAAAACAGGGACAGGAATCCTGCAGGCTGATGCTTCATCAGACACAGATAGAGATACACATAGAGTGACTGTAATGCCACTAACACCCAGTGTGTGTGTGTGTGTGTGTGTGTGTGTGTGTGTGTGTGCGCGCACGTGTTTGACGTACCGATTTCCAGCTCGTCGCCGTCAGTGAGGATCTCGGCGTTCGTGACAGGTGGAGGAGGCTGACACACACGGAGCTGGTACGCTAGAAAAGACAGAAGGTGACAGACAGGAAGTGAGCGACTGAAATGCGAGACAGGTCTAAGAGCGGTGCAGAAAGCCACGGTTTCATGAAAAACAGCAAAGGCATCACGACACACTCGCTACACAAGACGGATCATGAGCTAGTGGGCAGCGGCAGAAGGAGCAGCAGCGCGTGGGGGTGTAGAGGCACATCGCGACACGCTCCAGAGTCTTCTGCCAGACGGCATGAGGGTGGGAATCTGTGCGAGGGCAGACGGGGGTCATCTGCACTTCTGGTGGTTTTGTGAAAACTGTAATTAAAAGTTTAGTCTGCCAAACGTAAAGACTCCTTACGGGAGAAATCCGCTATAAGTTACGCAGGCTTTCACACACTCAGAACATCAGGAGGATTTGGAATGGGTTTTTCATGACCTCCAGGGAAACACGTACAAAAAATAAATAAACATACAACATTTATTTTTATGTTTCTTTACTTTTTGTATGAATACAGTATATATAAAACACCTGAGACTATGAGAAAAAAAAAAACAATCACATGGGGAATAATTGAATCTTTGAACACAAAGCATAAATGAATAAGAAGTAATAAACAAAAAACAAAAAAACATGTTGAAATAAATCAGTCATGTAGAATTGAAAGAGGAATTATATATATATATATATATATATATATATATATATATATATATATATATATATATATATAAAACTATATTTGCTAATAAATATAATGGAATATAATTAAATAAAATAATGGAAATAATTAAAATGACTGAATGACATGTTAAATGTAATTGAAATTAAATGTAAATTTAAAGGAAAATATCACTTTATTACATAGCAGTAATAATACAGTGTCATAATAATGAAAATGATTAATTAAAGATAAAAAAAAATCTGAGACAAGAAATGAATCATGTGTAAAAATACATGTATCATCTAGAAAAAAAGCACTTTAGTAACTCAAAAAAAATTGAATCATTTATAAAAGTACATGAATCATATATTAAAAAAAAAAAAACAAGTGAGAGAAAAGTGAATGTTGAAAATTCATGCAAAAAGTGTGTACATGAATCCCATGTTAGAGATCTGTATGTAATGAGTACGGAAGGAGTCTCCAGTTTCGGTGCTTTGTAAAGTTTTCTGTAAAGCATGTTTTTGTTAATATGTTACATTTTATTTTATTTTATATAACAATTTTACGCGTTCTGGTTTCTCAGTTTGCATTTTTCGACATTTTTTTTGTCTTATGAGTTAATCACTGTTTACTATTAACTTTTTACATTTATGAATTAAAACGTGATTCGAACAGTTATAACTATGTCCCATTACTTTTGAGCCTATGAAAACGAAAGGACTTAAACAGGTAAGTCAATATTTATTAATATTTAATTCACGTTCTTAAAGTAAAGCTGAAGGTCTACTCATCGGTTGCTCTAGAGTGGTGGTGTCCGAGGCAAAGATATGACAAATGTCTCCTTGTCCAAATACTTATGGAGCTGAGTGTTTGCAACATCACAGGATTTAACGCTTTATGATCTCATGCGGACGGGTTCTTTACAACTCCAGGAAATATAACTGAACGAACGAACGAATGAACGAATGAATGAATGAATGAATGAATGACAGAAGACTCGCTCCTCAGGTTTACACCAGCACGTGTTTTCCCAAAAGGGAGCAAAGAGAGAGGACAATATCACTGACGTTAGCGGCGATTGTGCTGATGCGTTCGAACTTTGCACATAAAACATTACGGCACAGAGGGAACCGCAATAACGAACTCGCCATGCAAAGCTCATTACGAATTTAAAAGATAATAAAATGAAACGGCGGCAGTCCCAGAGCTACGTTTCCGTCCCTTGATTTTTTTTTTTTCTTTCTTTTTTCGCATTAACGCCCGTAACGTTCGTCTCCTCCGTCCTCCGTCCCGCCCGCCGTAGATTCGGAATGAAATCCGCCGTTCGAGCGCTTGTTCGATGAGAAATATTGGCATGTGAGCGAGTAATTGCCTCTTTCAGCGTGTTCCCCGGGTCCGATCTCGAGAGGGTTAGGAGGTGCTTTCGGTCCTTGAGTTTTACGAGCTGCTTTCCGTCTCCTCGTGGAAATGAGATGAAGAGAACAAATCACTGTTATGCGTTTTCAGATTCCTGTACAGGCTCATAAAAGGAAATAATTTGTATACTACATTAGTGCTGAGTTCCAAAATGTTCTCCGATTCTTCACTACCTCGCAGCTTGGCTAAGCCCAGGAGTGCTTCTTTTTCCTTCTTCTTTTTTTAAAAGTTACCTTTTAGTTCCGGCACGTGTGAAGCGTTAGCTCTTGTTTATTCCGTTTTCTTCTGCGGGTTTTAGGTTTCATGAGGAATAAAACACTTCTCGTGTGGCGATTTCATCCTTATTGAAATCTTGGTATTTATTAATGACCAACGTGTCAAACTTTTGTTTTTGTAATCAATTTATAGTAACATTTAATGCTGTAAGCCGTCCATCCGAATGTGATGGTTCACATACTTTTGGCCATGCGGTGTATTCTGCACATCCTTCCACCTGTGAAATATTTGCGAAATATATTTAACATCTGATCGATAAATGCCGTTGGAGCGACAAACAGCAAAAGCACGATTCCAGCATTGTTACATTAAAGAAGCATTAAAACAGACAAATCATTTCCAAGAACAGCATAACACATTGTGTAGGACGAGAGTCAGGAGAAGATGAATATGATGAAGCTCACCGTGATAACGCAGGACGAAGAACCCGCTGGTGCTGAAGTCGCTGTGGAATTTCACGAGGACGTGGTTGGAGGTGCTGGAGACGGCTTCCTGCGCCGAGCTGCCGCTGAACTGACCGAGCTGCGGTGAGGTCTGGTCCGGGCCGTCCCTACGCCGTTAAAAAATTCATGGTATTACAAACTAACAGGCAAATATTTGTGCTCATAAATGTTACAGAGCCGGAGCTGTGCGAGAATGGGTGTAACGTACAGAACGTTCCTGTACGTGGATTTTTCTTTTTTTTCTACTGGAAACCATCAACATATTACGTTTTTTCTGCACACCAGAGCTTCATTTCTGAAACCCCGGCCTCTCAGGAACTCCTTTAACATCCCAAACATGTGGAAATGGCTTGGAGTGAGGTCAGGACTGTATGGGCGATGCGGCAGTAACTCCCAACCGAGTTCCTGTAATGTGCAAGTGGTGTTGGTTTATGATGGTGTGTAAAGTTCTCGCAGTCGCTTGCTGAATGTTGCTGAACGGAAACAGCTGCAGTGGCCCGCGAGTCACCTCGGCCGGGATCGTCATCCACAGAAGTACAGATTTCTTTAAAACTTTTCCTTTTCTTTTTCTTTTAAAAAAAAAAGTCTTCTGTTGATGTCGATCACCTTTCACGCCTTCATTCACCAGAAATTTCATCACAAGTCCAGGTTTGACTTAAACGTCCATTGTTCATTTAAAGTTTATCTGGGGGCAGGGGGAGCTCAGTGATTAGGCTTACTGATTCGAGGGTCTCATGTTCAACCCCCACTACCACAAGGATGCCACCTTTGGGCCCTTGAGCAAGGCCCTTAACCCCCACGGCTCAGATGTATAATGTGAGACCAATTTAAATCACTCTCAGAAATGCTAATTAAGTTCTAAGACTTTAAAACTGCCTTCAAAAAAGAATCAAATATGCATTATTAACATTTGCAGATGCACACTGACCTTCTTCTTCTTTCTTGAAGACTGGACATAAAAACAGGCCCCTATTCTTTTCCAGAAGCCATTTCCAAAAAACGAACTCAAAGCCATGCCCTCTCCAGTCTCTCTCTCTCTCTCTCTCTCTCTCTCTCCCACCTGATGCTCGCTTTCCAGTCTCCTCATCCATTCTCGCAAAAGCCGGAGCGATCAGAAATGAAGGGTTTGAGATGTTGCCATGTGAACTCGGCGAATGTCACATAAAAATCCATTTAATTCAATTTGCAGACGCATTAACGTGCTCCACTGTGAACATCTGCCTCGCATTAGACGCTGACGCATTAGTGAAAATGCAACAGCGACAAACTTCTCCTCGGGAACATGTGCATGCAAGTATGATTATTATTCTGTTTGACAGGAAGGTGAAAAAAAAAAAGGAGTGTGACAATAAGCTTTAAAGCTTCCAGAAAAAATAATAAACTGCCAGTGAAGGAAGAACAGGGAGGAAATACCGCCGTGCTAATCCCCATGAATTTGTCTCAGTCTTAAGATATAATTTCCAATCTTTAAAATAACATAAATAAGGAGTGCCTAAAGCACTTGGTCCCTGGGAACTAAGTGCCCTCCATGGGGCCACTTTTAATCAGTCTCTGCTTCAGTTTTGTGCATTTATCGAAAATTGGGGAAAATCTGGAAAATTACAGGCTCTTATGGAAAGCGGTGCAAAATAACAAACCTTGTATGTTTTTTTTTTTCTCATTCTTTCATTCTTACTTTCTTTGCCATACACTAAACCTACAATGAAAGTGTAAAAAGCTCCATAACAACATTAAATAAATTTTAAAAACGATATTATTATTATATGGTGGCACGGAAGCTTTTGGATTAGAACTGTCGCCCTGCACCACCAGGGTCTGGGTTCGATTCCCCCCTCGGGGTCTGTGTGCATGGAGATTGTGTGCATGCTTGGTGGGTTTCCTCCGGGCACTCCGGGTTCCTCCACAGTCCATTAACATGGAGATTAGGCTAATTGGCACTCACTCCCTAATTTAATATAGTGTGTGCATGTGTGTATGAATGTTGACTGGAGGTCCTTCCACAGTCATGAAAAGGGAATAACTACAATGGGTAAATCACCCTTGGTGTCCACGTTCCCTAGAGGTTCCTAGATGGATGGATGTATATTATTATATGAGTAAAAAAAGTTCTTAATGTTTTCATGCTATTAGCCTCTAGCTAACCACAATTCTTGTATGTATATACAGTATACAGTATATGTTGGTTAATTCTATCTCATTTAATAGTTAAATAGATAAATCATGAAATCTCATCTAATTTGGTCGCCCCTTAGCATAAATGTATATATTAAATACATGAACATTCAGATTTTTGCTTGTTTGTGCAAGTTAGTCAGAATGTACTATACATTCTGACTAACTTGCACAAACAAGCAAAAATCTGAATGTTGATTTATAATCTTCAAACATAACATTTATTCCGAGAGTTTCTAAGCTCAGAGAGTACATGACCGCTCTTACAGGTTAAGTTTCTTCACTTCACTGCTGCCATGGCAACAACTAGCAGAGATGTCATTAACGTTATATCCATTGCTCTTGAAGCATCTCACCAAGGAAAAAAATAAAAACCCTAACTCTGACAGTACGTAGGCACCGGATGAAATTTCTCCTGGTTTTGCCAAAGTACAGTTGATTTCATCGACTGCTGGTGATACAATAAACTCTGTCAGTGATGCATGAGTGATTCTTTAGGAAATTGTATTTTAATAGCTGCATCAAACAATTTCGTAACAACCGAATTTATTTGTCAGATCATTCGTTTTTACTTGTCAGATCATGTTTTACGGGCATGCCTTAGATGTTTTGGAAGAAGCCCGGCAAGAACTAAAACTCTCTGTGTTATGCTGTTATAGGAAAATAATCAACAACGATCGAGTTGATAGCTTCAGCCAGGATGCCTCTGCTGCCAACAAGTCGAGTCCCTCTGGTGACTAATCTGTTTTCCTGAAAAATCCCAAAATATATATTTCAAATACAATATCTTCAGCCCTTTGGACAAAGGCCTAAATTACACTGTAGCTTATCAAAATTACGGGGAAGCTAGAAAACCTTACCAGAAAACATGAATATTTATTTTCCGCTGATGTTTGACTCAAAATTTGGCACCAACAGCATTAATCCATAGACCTACTTTAACCTGTCTTGTGTTAGCAGTTCAGGAGATCTTCCAGGACTCCAATGGCCTAACCAGACTTGTGTCAATAGCTCAGCTTGGTGGTGGGGCAACAGTGTTGTGGGTAATGTTTTACAGAGTCCATTTACCCAACTTGTTTTGTTCAGCCTGGTGGTGTGGGGACAATGGTGTGGGGATTTGCTTCCAGGAAATCCATGGACCAATCTAGACTTGTGTCAACATTTCAGTCTGGTAGTGAGGAGAAACAATGGTGTGGAGAATGTACAGTATTTGAGAAAAACAATAACCTAACTAGACTTGGTATTAAGAATGATTTACAAAGTCCAAAGACCTAATTAACCTTGTGTCAACAATTCATCCTGGTGATGGAGCTATAACAGTGAAGGGATTTACCTTCAGGAAATCCATGGCACTAACCAGACTTGTGTCAATTTTTCAGTCTGGTGGTGGGGGTATAAAGGTGTGGGCAACGTCTTCATGAAATCCAATGACCTAACCAGACATGTGTCAATTGTTCAGCTTGGTGGTGGGACTATAATGGTCTGCGGACTTGCTTTCAGAAACTCCATGGACCTAACTTGACTTGTGTCAATATTTCGGACTACTGGGGGGAGAATTGGCTCTATGGTTCGGTCTGGTGTGGAGAATGTCTTTAAGGAACTAAGAGTGTTTTAGGAAGTCCATAGACCCAACTAGCCTTGGTGGTGTGGGGATAATGGTGTGAGGATTTGCTTTCAGGAAACCCATGGTCCTAATTAGACTATGTATAAGCATTTCAGGGTGGTAGTGGGGCATAATACTATGATCATTTATATAGGGAATGTTTTATAGAATGCATAGACCTACCGTAACACCACCACATTTGTGTGAACGGTTCAGGCTGGTGGTGGGGCTATACCAGGGTGGGGCTATACCAGGGTGGGGCTATACCAGGGTGGGGCTATAACTGGCTATACCAGTTACCTGTACACACTGATGCCCTAATATGAATTAAGCATTGTTTGAATGCGGCAAGATGGTACATCTGAGTATTGTTGCTGATAACATCTGTTTTGTTTTGTTTTTTGCTCTTTTTTGGCCACTTGCCATTGGGTACCTCAAAGCACAAGTCATCTCAAACTGACTTTATGAACACAACAATACTGTAAGTACAACTCACTGTACTGTACCTTAGTGGCCTCCTCTAAGCGGTACAGGCTAATGCTATTACTCGTATTTGCAACAAATGGCTTTAAAAAAAAAACATTTTTATGAGCTATTCATTGAAACATGCCAATCTTAAATTGATGGTTTAATCGACCGTGATTTGAAATGTTGATTTTGTTTCTCTTGCTACATTTACAGTATAGAGGGAGTCTGGCAAGGATCAGTGGTAGTGGTGGTTATTTTCGTATAAAGAGTCAAGTCCATTTAATGATGTCGGGCCCCTTTTGGAATAAAGATGATGTGGCTGCTAAGTCTGATTTTAGTGGAAATGCATTTGGCTAATTTGACGACAGGGCGGGAGATGGAGGATTGCAGTCAGCTGGAAAATTGCACAATCGTCCTCAGGCACCGAGATGTTAATTGCCTGATGGTAAGTGTGCAGTCGATAAATATGAATATAAAGAAGAGTTTAGGGAATAATCGCGGTTTCTGAATGACTCCGTAAAAACTATCCATGATTTGAAAAAAGTTTTGCAGCTGTAAAAATATTGTCCCTTCAGATCCCTAGGGAAAGTGAGAACAGGAGCCATCACGTTTCACGGACGTTTCACAACATTAAAATGTCTTACCACACAGTGATGTAGTCGTATATTGGCTCAGTGTTGAGGACTGTAAAGTTGATGTAGATGCCGTTGCCTGGCGGGACCCTGATGGTCCATGCGCAGTCCTTCAGATTGGGGTAATCATCCGGGTGACCTGGAGAGTATATGGTGCCCTCCAAAGTGGTAAGATTTCCACCACAAAGTGCTGAGAAAGCAGGAGAGAACAAAAGAGCACAAAAAAAAAAAAAAAATGCCACTTAAACTGAGGACTTTTTTCTGTTCCTATAGCCTTGTAAACGGTACTCATGTCTTTTAAGTCTATGTCCACAACCCCGCTGTGTGTTAAAGAAAGCGCGCTCTGGAGTTTCAGTCTTGTTTCTCTTTAAAGGTCAGAGCTCACAGTAAATACCGTAGTGTAGGACGCGGCAACGCAAAGCATGTAGAGAAGAAACTGCAACTCTCGAGGGCTTTTGTTTAGCCATGCAGCGCCTACACAGAAAAATAAGCACCGTTCAGGTCCTAAATGTCAGCTAGCGGGATTCTAGCATCATCGTGACCGAGCTGACTGCTGGGTTTTAGACCTCCCTATCATACATGGCAAGAAATCAGTGCAGGTGAGTACTGAACTGTGTGACACGCAGGTTATGTGTATCCGGGTGTATTCCTTTAATGAGGAATTAAAAAGTACAACTTCACAGCGCCTTTCACAGAATATTCCAGTTAGCAAACTTCCTCACTCGGGATCATCCGCACCTGCTCCTAGTTAGCGATCTTATTATGTCTCATTAACCGATGTTTAGAAATACATGCACTCAGTGTTTTTTTTTTTCTTTTTTTCTTTTTGTCTTGCAACTTTCCCGAAGCCTTGCATCATTCTAGATTAATGATCTTATCTCGTTCTGATATAGTTAGCAAGTACTGTACATTCTCACTGAAAATGAAAGAACTCTCATGGTATGGTTTTACCGGCAAACTGTAATACAAAAAAAAAACAATCAAACATACATTGCTTGGTATATATATATATATATACGGATGGCTAAAATCGGATTTTAATATCATCCAGTTCATTAATTTGAGTCACTATGCTGATTTTTCTTTCTTCTTTTTTTTTTTTTTGCTGTATTATCATGATTACTAATGTACAGTATATTGTTAGTCAAAATACATTTTTAGTTTATGAGCTGACCATCAACCACCATAATCAAATAATCTTTATGAGAATAGACATTTTCATATTTTTTTGCCTTACCATTTAGCTACTTAACTAGTAGGCGTGGGAAACACCAGGAATCACCCATTACGATATTATCACAATACTTACAGTAGTAGGTGCCGATTCAATTTACATTGCGACTTTAAGTGTCAAGCTTTTTTTTTTTTTTTTTTTTTTACAGTTTTTCTCGGTTGCTTTGGAGCATTTCTCAGATCAGAAAGTGAATTCTCAAAACTACTTGTTCAACCGCCACGTAATTTAGTCTCTTGTGGACAACACATGAACATTTCTCATTGCTTTGATCAAATTGCAAATGCTTTTTATATAATTGAATGTGTACAATTCTCTGCTGTTTCCTACATTTTCACTAGTTTATGTCATGTTGATCAAAATATATTATACTAGTTTCATCTAAATAATCCTAACCCCTAAATCATTTCAGCATCAGTTCATTGCACAAGTCACTGAATGCAAAATAGTCCATCCAGTTGTCAAAATAAAATATAAATAATGAAATAAAATAAAACCTGTTTTATGTAAATGTGTCTTGAATTGACACATTGTGCAGATGAAATTTGAATGTCACTAATAAAGTCGTGTGAAGAACCAAAATCTCATGAACCTATAATTGGCATGCCTATAGATACATATATACACACGTGGACAAATACTACCTGGAGCCCTATATATAGGCCCACTGACTGATTACAAGATTGTAGACACCTGTGATGCTAATTAGTGGACACACCTTGAATTAACATGTCCCTTTGGTCACATTATTTTCAGTATTTTCTAGGGGTACCATCATTTTTGTCCAGGCCTGTTCCATGAGTTTCTTTTTTTAAATAATTCTGTTGAAGCATGGTTGAAAAGCAATGTCTGACTTTCATTGGTTAACATTCATAGAATTTTTTTAAATGATTACTTTTGTCAGATTAAAGTTATTTCTGTGACCATTGTGAGTTTTTCTTTCATTGACCGAAGGGTACCAACAATTTTGTCCATGTGTGTATAAAAAGAGCAAAACACAGGTTTACAATTTTTGAAAATGGATGAACAACCAGGATGTGGTCAAGAGCCAGAAACAAGTATGCATGCTGGGAGGAAATATCACTATGTGTGCTGCTATTTCAGAGCATGGTGTTCTAACTCATGTTCCTCTTATAGGCCCATACAATACACAGCATCTCCGCACCAACATTTATATATATATAAGTGGGCACGAATCATATAGATGAAATAACGTGAATATTGCACGTAATGCCGTGCTGTTGAATTTCATAGACCACCCATACAGAAGAAATTCAGCTTTTTGCATTGTCCATTACTGTAAACCAAACCAGAAAATCCTGAAACCATGCAATGTCATTCTGACAACATGACTAAACATTTTGACTTCACCGTGTATAAACAATGACAAAAGGACTTGTCATTCTGATGGTGATGACATTTTCATTGACACAAAAACTTACTTTTGAGGGAATACCTAAGGATTTTGAGTAAAGTACATACTTTTGCAAGAAGTCCAATGTGTTGCGCCGTTTGTAGTAATTGTTTTGAGAATGCAAGCAACTGAGAAAAACTGTAAATAAGATAATAGAGGAACGGCAACATTTTACCATCTCAAATGCAAATAGGTATAAATAAAAATTTACATGAGAAAAATCAATTTAGGAATCAGAATACATAACTGAATCGATTCATATGATTATGACTATTATGAACAATTTCTGAAACAAGATGCAGGTTGGTTACAGGTTACTCTAAGAATTGGCCCCATCTAGCATGCCTGAACTCTGACAACTATGCAAACAATATAAGTAGATATAGTGTAACTGTACGGAGTTCAGTTTTTGACCATATGTACAAAAAGATGGACAAATATGGAGAAAAATATTTGGCCAAACCTGTTAATCATTAAATTCAGGTTTCGATCAATCAGGCCCCTTATCCCCAGTGAAGGACAAGCTTAATGCTTCATCCAGACCAAGACATCTTGGACAACGTTATGCTTCTTTGCAAGTGTTGTGGCAACAGTTTGCGGAAGGCCCTTTTCTATTCCGACATGACCGAGCCCCAGTGCACAAAGCAAGGACTATAAAGTCATGAGGAGTTCGGTGTAGAAGAACCTGATTGGCCCGAACACAGAGCCCTGACCTCAACCCCATCGAGCACCTTTGGGATGAACTGGAACAGAGATTGCGAACATCTGTCCCTGACATCATGAATGCTCTACAGAATGAAGGGACACGAATTCCCACAGAAACACTCCAAAATCTTGTGAACGGCCTTCCAAGAAGAGTGGAAGCTGTTAAAGCTGCGAAAGGGAGACCGACTCCATATTGAAGTAAATGTATTTGAATACAATGTCATTGCAGGTTTGGATTGACACCCTGTCCAGGTTGTACCCCACCTAAGTTTCCTGGGATAGGCTCCAGGCCCCCTGCGACCCTGTATACAGAATTAAGCGGTATACAGTACAGTAGGGGATGAAATGAGATGATGAGACGAGCTATTGCAGGTTTGGCCAAAGACTTTTGTCAATACAGCGTATAAGGAAAAAAAATAAATAGATAAAAATCCCAGATAACTCAACCAGTAAATCATCAGATTTTTAATGATTAATGTTAATGCATTATACCTGCTTGGTTACTCTTTTTTTCACCGGCTTAGTCTTTTGTGTAGTAGCTCCTGCTTAGTGCTTAAGATGTTGCACTACAGATCGTATTGTATTGTTGTGTTAAATACCAGCCGTTCCAAGGTGCTCCTGCTGGGTCTCTGAGGAAGGACTTTTTAAGGGTCAGCGTCACTAAACATCAAGAAATAAATCTCTTTAGCTACAATACGGCACATAATCTGGACTTCTTTGGGAGGTCCTAAGGGAGGTCCGTGTGCAGAACTGGTCGATTTATAGCTGTCCTACTGACGTCTGGTGTTTACTGGGTAATTAAGTCACAGATGCGCTCTGATGTGCAAATGTAGAGAAACCAAACATGTCACATATGTTCCAATCATGACAACGCTCCTCTAGTTGGATATGTGCCAAGAACCATGATAAAGATTCTCGGAGAAGATTAAGCCAACAGACACGGACAGTGTTTGTAGCTCATTTCTATTGGGGGAAAAAAAAAAAAAAAACTACAACTAAAATTACTATCCATCAGCTAGAATGCTGTAGAAATTCTCTGTCATTGCAAAGGAAGTCATTAGTGACATTCTTGTTCCAGACTCTACTACGTGATAGATGTAGAGTGTCGACCTGTGCCTTCATCAGACACTATTCAGGCCACCTACAGACTCCGAGACCGACCAGCCTTCACCGAGGAGTAAAAAAAAGCCACTGGACAAATGCGGCACAGGGGACGAGTGGGATATATTTACAGATACGGCTTTCAGAAAAAGTGTTACCGAATTAGTTTAGCCCTTTTTTTTAACCTAGGTATTCAGGTACTTGGGTTTCTAGGCAACAAGCCTGGAAAAGACAAGAGCATTTTCCTGTATAGTCGGCTGTAATGACATCGAAAAAAAAAAACCAAGAAAGCAGAATCTTCAAAAAAAAAAAAGCAGGCCTGCAGCCAGAGAGAGCTTTGGTTACCTTCGCACCGGGGAACAGGGTGATTCCAGTTCCTGCTGATCCCGTGCAGGCAGGTGAGCGAGGCCTGGCCCAGAAGCGTATAGCCAGGCTGACACTCGAACCAGATGGTCATGCCCACGCCGAAATCCGTGCCCATCACCTGGCCGTTTCGGAAGGGCCTCGGATCCGGGCAGCGCTGGAGTTCGTACGCTGGAGAGAGAACAGGAATGTTGGAATCAGTGCCTAATCACCCGTGTGCAAAATCAGCCAGACATGTACTGGACTGTATTCCCAAGTGTCTATACACTGACACCAACACGAGCAACCGACTCTGCTTTAGTACATTTAATTTGATTTAACTTTGTGTGCGCTTCTCTTATTTACAAATGTGTGTTGATTTTTGAAAAAATTTATAAAGGTCCGGTCAATAGAATTTTCTTTGTGCCGAGGGCCGAATTTCATGTCTATGTTAAGATGAAGATCTCTATATCGTACTGGAGGTCCATATAAAATAAGTAAGAAAAAATTTCCATAGCATTTCAATAACATTTTCAACATTGACGTCCTTTGATGTATATTTCCTTGTATGAAACACAGACAGCAATCTTTAATCAATGTTTAGTGAATCTTCCTTTGCACGCTGCTGAGCTATAAATGAATGTGAAAGGACTCTGGTTGCTCTGTCATACCGGACTCTCAGTTTGAGTATTTTACACTAACTCACTTTGGACTGCGGTGGATGTGTTTGTTCTGACGATCTCACATCGCTGCTTTTTAATATCGTCACGGTTTCGGAAAAAAAATATGAGACAAACTGGTTTAAACTTCTCGCAGGAAGAATAAACATGCATTGATCTTTCTCTCTTTTCGGAGTTAACCATGTTGTGTCACACGTTAATTGGCTCTGTTAAGTGACGCGTATAGCCACGGCCAACTAGTATATTCATTATTTTCATTCATCAAAAAAGCGCCAGGGTCCGGTCTGAGTCCGGACCGCGGTCCCACCTGCCATTTAGATCATTTCAAATGACGTACATCAGCTGTACATTAGTTAGATAAACTGACAGCATAACTGATAGCATCTGATCATCAAAAACTTACTGGCTAATAAAACCTAGCCAGTGTATGATTCTAGCAACGAACCGCACACATGGAGTTTTATATTCAACCATCAGTAAATGCGAAATGCATCCAGAACACAATCACGTTTGTTTAGTCTGTTATACACTATGTTTACGTCATACACCACCTCCTGTCGGATGTTTTGACTAAACAATCCATGCATCAGGCTGATAAGCGCTCCCCGCTGTTACGATCAATGCATCCCTTCTAAAAATTATCGGAACTTTTCCTAAAAATACACATTAAGTTGGTACGCTGTAGAATGTTTTTGTTTTTTTATTCTTCCATTTAAAAAAGTCACATTTTGGAAACACACTGACAATAAAAGAGGACAAATTCAAAAGCCAGTATGTTTCCTGCTGAGCCAAAGGTTGAGGATGGCGTCTCATGCTGAGATTTTATTCGATGTAAAATTTAAAAATGACAACGAGCTCCACTGAAAACAGGATGGCGATCAATTTAGAGATGCACTCTCCACTTTAAAGTCCATTCTCTCTTAAAACGCTGCAGTGTGACCTCAGTGGCCAGTCACGGCCTATAGTGGAGTTTTCGCAAATGATATAAAGCTGAGATATAAAGCTATGCGTAAACCCTGGTGAAGCGTGTAATCGCAGGAAGTTGCCAATCTTTTAGTTTCGTCTGCGACCTTCAGGAGAGACGGCGCTTACTGTCGTAGACGATGTGGAATCCGGCTTTGTTCTGCGAATAGTCGCTGTGGAAGACGAAGCTCGTCTCGTGGGTGGTGCTGAAAAACGATTCGGGAACGGCGGAGCCGCTGAACCTGTCGATCACGGTGCCTGACTCCGGACCCCCGCTCCGGACCTCCAGATAGTCGTGCACAGCCTCGGTGGAGAAATTCAGGAACTGCACGTGAATCCCTGAAGGACAGAATGAAGGAAATCAGAGCTGGGGTGGAGAATGATCAGTAGCACTTATTTATAGATGTTTAGTGGATAAAACGGTGAGAGATGAAAGGAAAAAGAAAGAAAGAAAGATGGAAAAAAATATGGTGAGATAGATAAAAAGAAAAAAAGATATTTTGATAAAGAAATCAAGAAGGAACATATCATCAGAAAGGAAGAGCTGAGAAAAAAAGGAAATAAAAGAAACAACAAAGAAAGAACATACGGTGAGGAAAAACTAAGGCTATAAAGGAAAAGTAAAGAACAAAAGAAAGGAAGGGTTCGAAAGAAACAAAAAAAAAAAAAAGAAATTTCATGGTACTGAAATGTATAGTGGATCAAATGGTAAGAGATGAACAAAGAACGATAAAAGAAAAGATATGGTGAGAAAGTAAGACAGAAAGAAAGATAGAAAAAATATGGTGATAAAGAATTAAAGAACATATGGTCAGAAATAAATAACTGGAAAAAAAAGAAAAAATAAGGCAATAAAAAGGTAAAGAACAAAAGAATTAAAGGGTGAAAAAGAAACAATAAATGAATAAATAAATGAAGACAGACTTTTTTAAGACAGAAAGAAAGAACAAAAAAAGACAAAATAAAATCAGTCAAATAATTAGCATTTTTCATAATGTTTAAATCTTTTAAAATCTTTTTTTTCTTTTAAAGTCTCCTGTACCTTTGTTACAAATATACTAAGAAGATTCAAGAAGAAAAATAAGGGAAAAAGAAAGAGAGGTTGTAATAGGAAAGAACAGGAAGAAGAAGGAGAATTGAATGTAGAGTAGATAAGCATAGACGAGCAGAGAAGGAAAAACTGGAGAGAATGTGAAAGAAAAGAAGGAGATAGGAGAGAGGAGAGTAAGAAAAAGAAAAAGTAATCAGTTTGCTTGAGAGCCACAGAGCTGTGTGTGGATCTGAGGCTGTGAGACACAAACCGAAGCCGACAGGAAGTCGCACTGTCCAGGTGCAGTCCAGGCCACTTGGGTAATTTCCAGGAAAGCCGGGACTCAAGATGACCCCAGTCATGTCGGAGAAAGAGCCGCCGCACTCAGCTACAGAGACAACACACAATACTGAGTCTCATCTCAACACACAATACTGAATCTCATCTCAACACACGGTACTGAATCTCATCTCAACACATGGTACTGAATCTCATCTCAACACATGGTACTGAATCTCACCTCAACACAAAGTACTGAATCTCACCTCAACACAGTACTGAATCACATCTCAACACACAGTACTGAATCTCATCTCAACACACAGTACTGAATCTCACCTCAATACAAAGTACTGAATCTCATCTCAACACACAGTACTGAATCTCATCTCAACACACAGTACTGAATCTCATCTCAACACATAGTACTGAAACTCATCTCAACACATGGTACTGAATCTCATCTCAACACACCGTACTGAATCTCATCTCAACACATGGTACTGAATCCCATCTCAACACACGGTACTGAATCTCATACACTACACACAGTAATGAATATCATCACAACACACAGTACTGAATCACATCTCATCACACAGTACTGAATCTCACCTCAACACAAAGTACTGATCTAACCTCAACACAAAGTACTGAATCTCACCTCAACACAGTACTGAATCACATCTCAACACACAGTACTGAATCTCATCTCAACACACAGTACTGAATCTCACCTCAATACAAAGTACTGAATCTCATCTCAACACACAGTACTGAATCTCATCTCAACACACAGTACTGAAACTCATCTCAACACATGGTACTGAATCTCATACACTACACACAGTAATGAATATCATCACAACACACAGTACTGAATCTCATCTCAACACACGGTACTGAAACTCATCTCAACACATGGTACTGAATCTCATCTCAACACATGGTACTGAATCTCACCTCAACACAAAGTACTGAATCTCACCTCAACACAGTACTGAATCACATCTCAACACACAGTACTGAATCTCATCTCAACACACAGTACTGAATCTCACCTCAATACAAAGTACTGAATCTCTTCTCAACACACAGTACTGAATCTCATCTCAACACACAGTACTGAATCTCATCTCAACACACAGTACTGAATCTCATCTCAACACATAGTACTGAAACTCATCTCAACACACGGTACTGAATCTCATCTCAACACATGGTACTGAATCTCATCTCAACACAAAGTACTGAATCTCACCTCAACACAAAGTACTGAATCTCACCTCAACACAGTACTGAATCACATCTCAACACACAGTACTGAATCTCATCTCAACACACAGTACTGAATCTCACCTCAATACAAAGTACTGAATCTCATCTCAACACACAGTACTGAATCTCATCTCAACACACAGTACTGAATCTCATCTCAACACATAGTACTGAAACTCATCTCAACACATGGTACTGAATCTCATCTCAACACACCGTACTGAATCTCATCTCAACACATGGTACTGAATCCCATCTCAACACACAGTACTGAATCTCACCTCAACACAAAGTACTGATCTAACCTCAACACAAAGTACTGAATCTCACCTCAACACAGTACTGAATCACATCTCAACACACAGTACTGAATCTCACCTCAACACAAAGTACTGATCTAACCTCAACACAAAGTACTGAATCTCACCTCAACACAGTACTGAATCACATCTCAACACACAGTACTGAATCTCATCTCAACACACAGTACTGAATCTCACCTCAATACAAAGTACTGAATCTCATCTCAACACACAGTACTGAATCTCATCTCAACACACAGTACTGAAACTCATCTCAACACATGGTACTGAATCTCATACACTACACACAGTAATGAATATCATCACAACACACAGTACTGAATCTCATCTCAACACACGGTACTGAAACTCATCTCAACACATGGTACTGAATCTCATCTCAACACACAGTACTGAAACTCATCTCAACACATGGTACTGAATCCCATCTCAACACACGGTACTGAATCTCATACACTACACACAGTAATGAATATCATCACAACACACAGTACTGAATCACATCTCATCACACAGTACTGAATCTCACCTCAACACAAAGTACTGATCTAACCTCAACACAAAGTACTGAATCTCACCTCAACACAGTACTGAATCACATCTCAACACACAGTACTGAATCTCATACACTACACACAGTATTGAATATCATCACAACACACAGTACTGAATCTCATCTCAACACACAGTACTGAATCTCACCTCAACACAAAGTACTGATCTAACCTCAACACAAAGTACTGAATCTCACCTCAACACAGTACTGAATCACATCTCAACACACAGTACTGAATCTCATACACTACACACAGTATTGAATATCATCACAACACACAGTACTGAATCTCATCTTCACACACAGTACTGAAACTCATCTCAACACATGGTACTGAATCCCATCTCAACACACGGTACTGAATCTCATACACTACACACAGTAATGAATATCATTACAACACACAGTACTGAATCACATCTCATCACACAGTACTGAATCTCACCTCAACACAAAGTACTGATCTAACCTCAACACACAGTACTGAATCACATCTCAACACAGTACTGAATCTCACCTCAACACACAGTACTGAATCTAATCTCAACACAAAGTACTGAATCCCATCTCATCACACAGTACTGAATCTCATACACTACACACAGTAATGAATATCATCTCAACACATAGTACTGAATCTCCTCTCAACACAAAGTACTGAATCTCCTCTCAACACAAAGTACTGAAAGAAATAAGGTAAACCCAGTGGCTATACACAAAGATTAATAGGAAAAAAATAGAAAGACATAAATAAAGAAACACAGACATATTATTTCTTGCCTGGTATAAAGTGCATTAATGTGCTCCGTATTAAAACAAACCTACACTACACATCTGTTTAATGATGTTAATAATCCACCCTTCCAGAGTGCGAAAGATAAACATCATTTGACGGGTCAGAGAAACGATCAACTTCACGTTATGTAATATTTTCCTTAATGAATTTGTGAACGAGTGTCGCTGCGGAAGCCGATTATCTTTCCAGATGGTGTGAATATCCGAGACTGAGTGTGGGAGTCAGTTTCACATCATGGCTGTGTGTTTACGGGAGTGTTTTAGTAACAAGTGTGTACAAAATTAACTGTAGCTGTGGCCATTTCATGGTGCAGCTAAATTGATTTGTCAATACGGAGGACCGAACTGTATGTGTACGTACTGGATCAATGTGAAATTCACTCTCACAACTTGGCATGTGATGGATCTGTTTATATTCAGGCCATAATGATGATTTATTTCGTGTAACAGTGCAACTTCGAGAAACATATTACATAGACACCAATCAGCCAGAACATTTCAACCATAAACCTATGATTTGGGGCTGAGGATTTCTGCAGGGCCTCTGGGGTGTGCTGTAGTGACTGGAACCAGGTCATTGGTGGTGGATACGTTGGAATGGACTTGTTTGTTCAGCGTATCCCATGGGCTCTCGATTGGATGCCTACTGGGCCCCGGGCACAGTTTGGTGTTCTGGTGTCATGGCCAACATTGCCTTTTTTGGTGATTTGTGCTGCACGCGTTTTTTTCTGGGGGATCGGACCAGGGTTGGCAAGACTCTGTTCTAAAGAGCTGCCACTGGAGACTCCTTCTGCAAACGTTCATTAACATTTCAACAGTGTTCAAACATCTTCTGTCCAATCAGAATTGAGAATTCACAAGAGCAGAGATGCATACATTTTACTAATCTTATTTCTGATTTTAACTTCAGAGGCACCGACTCATCACAGAACAATGGCAGGTGACTCGAGGAAGTAAAGATGTCATTTTGACGATGCGTTAGTGACGCTAATTGGTTCGAGCATAAAAGAGAGCGCTAACGTCGCCAATCTCCATTTTTCAAATTAACGAGGCCCGACTGAAAAGCACGTAAAAAGAACACGATGTAACCTGTAGAAAGGCCTACTGATAAAAGAAACGAGGAAAAGGAAACAAGACACGGCATTCTTCTTGAGTTTAGACAGCTGTAATAATAACTTTATAAAAATTAGGGCACTGAAAACAAATGAGACAGGAACAGCGGAAAAAAGTCTATTGTCGAATTTAAAGGCTGCGTGATGTTCCAAAGTGAGACCCTGTGAGAAGCCAGACAAGAAATGTTCTTGAAAAAGAAGAAGAACAAGAAGAAGAAGAAGTGAAAAACATACCAAGACAGAGAGGTGCCGGATAGTTCCATCTCCTGACGGGTCCTGGCATGCACGTTATGTGCACACTTCCCTGCATGCAAAAAAATAAAATAAAATAAAAAAGGAAGGGTGAATTTCACAAAGACACTCAGGGATCAAGGAAAAAATTTAAGTTTAAGACATCATTTTTATGGATTTAACAGAACCAAAGGCAGAAGGGACAGCGCGGCTCATGCTAATGCTTGTTCTGGCTAAATGCACTCCAATGGGTGGAATACCTCTCTACTAAAAAATCTATCTTTTGTCTTGGGATATTATTTCACCTTGAGCGTGTATCCCTGATCACACTGGAAGGAAACGACGTCTCCGACGATGTAGCGCTCGCCAACCTTCATACCATTGTTGGGGGTCTGCGGCTCCGGGCAGGAATCCAAACCTATTGCTTAGGACACAGGAATCTCTCTTCACTTGTCAGACAGACTGAAGAGCAAAATATCACACCGCTGTTTGAAATCATTTCCAGGAAATCTTATTCACAATGCCATGCTTGACATGGCGCCACGGGAAAGTCTTTGTGTAAGCCATACCTGCATACTCCAGGTGAAATCCCGCTCCTGAAACACTCATGTCCGTCTGAAACGTGAGGTACAGGTTGTTGGATGTGCTGTTCAGAAGCGGTGGGATGGTGATTCCTGAAAGTATCATAAAACAACAGAGACAAACTGGTGACTTGCAGCACTAGTGCTCTGGAGAGCTCCGTCGAACGGTCACACGAGTCACTTGAGACAGTACGTCTCTGATGTATACGCAGGTTCACCGACAAAACTTAACAGATGAGCAGAAAACAAAACAATTATGACTCCACTGCAAAAAAAGAAAAAAGTGAAATAATCTTGGAATAATCATAATTGCTTAAAATAAGTTTACAACAAAGCAAATGCAAGATTTTTAAGCTTATCACTAATCAAACATTACTAAAGCGGCAAGCAAAAAATGTCTGATTTTAGAGAATTAATTAATTTTAAGACATTTTTTGTTAATTTTTCATTAATTAATTTGTAATTAATTAGTTAAAAATTAATTAGTAAAAACTAGCAAAATGATTTGCCAATAAAACATATTTCTCCTGCAATGTTCATAACTTACATATAATAAGCGTAATAATCTTACATTTCGTTTAGTGTAATCTTACTTTAAGTAATTATAAATAGTTTGGGCTAGATTTAAGAATATTTTAAGGATAAGATGCTAGGATGCTAAGTTTTTTTTTTGTAGCGTAGGCAGTCCGATCCTGGATCTCATGTACTGAGCAAGTTTCTCTTAGCAAGTGAAATATTCTTAAAACTAGCCAAGCCTATCTATAATTTCTTAAAATACATTTTGCAGCAAAACAAGTATCAGATATGTGGCACGGTGGTTCGCACTGTCGTCTTGCACAGGTCCTGGGTTCGATTCCCGCATTGGGTGTGTGCATGGAGTTTGCATCTTCTCCCCTTGCTTGGTCGCTTTTCTCCGGGTTCTCTGGTTTCCTCTCACAGTCCAAAGACATGCAGATTAGGCTAACTGGCGAGTGTGAAAGTTGACCGGAGGTCCTACTACGGTCTTACAAAATGACAATAAATACAACGGTCATATTTGGCCTCCATAGAGGTTCCTTGGTGGTTGTATGGATGGATGAAAGGATCGGATTGCTAAGCTTATGTCTAGACAAATGTTACAAAAATTGTAAGAGAAAATTTCTTCTTCTGTGAAATTATCTGCCAATAGGACAAGAAATGTTCCGCTTGTGAACAGCTTCATAATATCATATTTGGTTTGTTTGGTTTGTTGTAATCTTATTTTAAGAAAGTGTAGACAAATGCAGTACCTGTATTGAAGATATTTTCAATTGCTACTGTAAGATACATATTTTTTGCAGTGTTGATGGTATCCAAGCATCAGTGGGATAAATTCAGCAGTGTAGCAAGGGGTTACATTATAACTCTATAGAGAGAACTATAGAGTTATACAGTACATCATAACGCTCAAAAGTCTCGGTTTGTCTTGAACGACCCATGAACGTGACAGTGTTTATTTCTATTGTTTTTCTTTGAGCCAGCTTCTTTCACATGCACAAACTGTCCATCTTTCAGCCTTGCTACATGCTTTATATCGGACCGCTTGCTTACTCACACTTACTAGCGTCATCATCAAAGACAAATTAATATGTAACTTTGTTGCGACATTTCCTCTTCTTCCTTGCCGTTCTTTTCAAATCTCTACAAGACCCAATGTGAACTTTATCGGCAAACTTAAAAAAAAAAAAAAAAAATCCTTATTCAAGGATTCTGAGACGTTCACCTACTGTATTGTATATTCTGCATATAGACATGTTTTTTTTTTTTTTTCCCCCCTGTCGGAGGATGCATCCTCCCTGTATTGTATGTTAATTAGCCACGGATGTGATGGCGACCCGGCCTCTCGTTTCCACTGAATTAATCATTAACACAAGACACAATGGTGTCAAAAGCAAGTATAATTCGATGTCCATAATCATTAGAAGGTCATGAATAGTTATAGAAAATATCCTGAATAGATATAAAACATCTCTCTTGAGAAGAAAAGGAAATGGAAAAGGAGATGAAGTCCCCGAGGGCTAAAACGAAGCCTCGTTGACCCTCGGGCAGAAAAAGAGCTCATAAGCACCACGGTGCTGTCATATAACTGCTCTTTTTTATTTCCAGTCCAGCTCTTAATTTAATCTGTTTTGAGCATAATATTAAAAGCGTTCTTCCCAGACAAGTTTATTAAATAAATCTGACAAGGACAATATTAACATTGTGGACTCATCTTTTTGGATTTCTCAGGAATTCGCGCGCTGCCCGTCAGGAGAAATTGTGTGCGCGAGCTAAATTTATGAAGACAAACATGATTTTTAATCATAACAATACAGGAAGTATTAGCTACTTGACAGGCTGGACGGGACATATGTAAATATATTTCTGTTTACTCTGAGAGAGCTCATTATTCGTGACCATAAAATGACATTTTATTTCACCTGTATGTCAATTATTGGTTTTCAAACATCACAGGATTAAATAAATAAATAAAATAAATAAATAAATAAATAAATAAATAAATAAAAGAGCAGTGACTTTAAATACAAATGATTTTGGTTGTCCGAATATTGAATTCTGAGCTGTGAATCAGAGGTAGACGCGGCCGTTGATTTGGGTTTTGGGGCTTTTGCCATTTTTAATTCGACAAAATTCTATAGTCCAATGTTTGTTTCATTTTTTTCTCAAGCTGCTATATTTCAGCTCTATCTATCTTATTTTCATGGCATTCTTCTGAACCCCACTCCAGCCCAGTAGCTGCACCTCTCGCCCATAAACCTCAAAAGTGAAGAAGGTCTGATACGGTTGCAAAAAACAAGAGGATTTTGTTTATGGCAAATTCAAGCAGTTTGTAAGGAATTAGTCATTTTTAGATCTTTTTAAAAGTTCTAAGCAGTGTTGGGTGTAATGCATTACAAAGTAATGTATTAGAGTACTTGGATTACTTTTTTGATGTAACGAGTTATCTAACGCCTTAGGTCCGCCATTCAAGTCCTCAGTTACTTACAGTAGTTGTATTTTCCAAAATGTAATCTGTTATTCAGAAAATTTATGTTATCCGTGAGCCAGACAGCAGTCATTCCGTTAGTGTGTGCGTTTGAAAGTTGTCCTACAAGCCCCGCCCCCGATAACCCAAACCCACCTCTGTTATTCCTGCTATCTCACCCATGGTGTTAGGCGCTGTGAGCCGCCACGAGTGACCGCCCCACGTTCCGCGAAGTTCTGCAAGGTCCGTGAAGGCCGACGCGCGGAAAGATGGAAAAGTAATCACAGCGCCAAAACTCATGATGACGGCCACCGCGCGAAACCGCGTAGGTGAGATAGGGGTATTAGTAGTTAACAGATTATGGGTCAAACTTCGCTGAGTGATGATGGTAGAATAATTATAAAGCTCTTGACTAAAACAACATGCATGAGGAAGCACAAAGAAGTTTTCATTTTCTGCAATGGACAAGTACTCGAACTAGTTACTTTTATCAGAAAGTAACACTGCAATGTAACGGATTACTTTTTAATGAGTTACTTTAAAAAGTAATGTCCCCTCAACACTGGTTGTAAGTCAAGTGAGAATCAATTGTGAATCACAACCTGATCCAACGATTCACTGAATCAAATCGATCGACAAAGGATTTATTTATAAACTATGCATTTATAAACTGCATAATCAATTGATCACACAGCTCTTGTTCTAACATGTCAGGGTTTCCATAGTAACAACTCAAGCTGCACTTAGACAGATTAACAAGATTGTAACCACTGATGCAGATAAGTCGTAAACTGTGATTTACATTAATATAACCAACTGTAGATTGTGACTAGAATCTCCACTTTATGACAGCATTAAATTGTGGAATATTTCCCTATTATGAAAAACAGTGTTTTTTCCATTCTACTGACAAACTAAACATATATTTAAACAATGTGCATCTAAAACGTTTCACTCCTATAAAGAAACAAAAATGTTCCTTAAATGGTTCGTTAAATAAATAAAGTTCATTTTACCCCTATGAGAATCTCTTTTGATGATCAGTATTTGATTTATAATCAATACACACTTTTTTAAATGATTGGTGTAAACCTTCAATACATAAATAGTCACCAAGCACAGGGAGAACATGCAAACGCCATGCACACAGACCCAAGGCCGGAACCGAACCCAGAAGAACCTGGAGGTGCAAGGCGACAGTGCTAACCAATCAGCCACTGTGCCGTCTGGAGCAGCCTCCAGTTCTGAAAAATTAGCTGAACGCAGAAGTGCTAAAACATGCAGTTCCTCAAATAACCACTAGGCTCCAAAAAAAAAACTGAGTAAATCCCCATAGAGCCCAATGTTAAAATGTCCAACTTTACAACAGATATAAATGTTTGTTGCCCTGGAACAAAAAGCGGTTTGGATCTCCATAGCTAGCGTTCCTATTCATAACAACTATATAGGGGTGAATTTTTATGTAACTCATTAAGCCATGAAATTATGCATAATTAGGGGTGTGGCTGATTTGAGTGACAGCTACATTCCAACAGCAGCCAGACTCTGTCAGCTCCACCCATTTGCCGAGTTATGGAGTGAGCCCTCACTGTTGAACTTCAAAACTGCTCTTCAGGAAATCTATAGGTGACATCATAGAAGGTTTGTCCAGCTCTTTTTATACAGTCCATGAATTAAACCGGGACTAACTTGCTTGTTTAGTTTTGCACTGAAAAGGAAATCATTTGTAATTCTGATATATTTTCTTCCGCACATAAAACCACAAAAGTGTTTCATTTGACTGAAAAAAAAAAAAGAAAAAAAAAAAAGACAGAGAGAAAATCTATCATTCTGACCCGAACACAACAAGAGGGCTCGGTCATACTCCATCAGAGAGCCGCTTCATCATCCACATCCTCCATCAATCTCTCGCCAAACGTTTCTTTAATCTCGCATTTGCTACCGAAGCAGATTAAATGTCAACCCATCAACAATCCTCTCCCTGTGTGCGCATTACTACCCTACTGCTCACCAACCTATTGATGCATCGCGCACTGTGACGTCTCGGGTATCGATGTGCTTCGGATAACAAACAAATCTCTTGAAATCCAAGTGCCATATGGTGCCAGAGGAATCCTCATGATAACCCCTCTCGAGTTGAAAAGCAGCTGAAACAAAGCAACTGTTGCACATACAGACGGCTGAGTGAGACTGTGAAGTGCTCTAGACGGCACGAAAAAAAATTATATAAAAAAAAAAAAAACACGGCGTCCATGCTACCTACACCGCATATTGGGTATTAGTGAGTGCTTGAGATACGGAAGGAATTTTAAGCACAGGCTGGGAAAATATTTATGGTTTTTAAGCACGTATCATATCATCGCCTGTCGTATTTGTGCCAGCATATCTTGGCCAGTGTCCTACCTGAGTAGCTGCCAAGTCTCGGAGCGTTACTGTCAACACCGTCGTAGAAATCCAGCGAATCCCAGTTGTGCTCCGTGGAGAACGTTACCACCGTGATCTAGACGAGAAAAATTCCGATTATGTGATGAACACCTCTCGAGACTTGCTTCATACATCATGTTCCTCAATGTCAATGCCAATGCCAAGGGAAGGAGTCTCCGGTGCCAGGTTGAGTAGTTTGTAGTTTCTTGGAGATGAAGGAAACTTATTTTGCAATGCTAATGTGACACTAGTACCCTGCGTCCGTTCTTTAAAATTGAAATAAACATCATAATTTTTGGAACAATTGCTGTGGTGTAAAAGAAACAAACAAACAAACAAAAAAACATGTTTTACATTGATATGGGAAGCGAATCAATGTTCAGGGTTCAACTTCTATTCCTTCCTTACTTGGATTCCAGCCCCTTCTGGGACGAAGACCTTCCAGACACAGTTGAGGTGATTATCGTAAGGTTCGGGGTAACCAGGAGACAGGATGGTTCCTCGCCGTGCTGTCAGGACACCTCCACAGGGAACTGACACACACACAGACAAATTCAAAGTGTAGTAAACAACAGCAACAATAAGCAATGTAAAACAACCCGATGTAAGGAAGCTTCCGGATGTACAGTACATACAGTATGGATTTCTTTGACTCTGTGACATTCTGCACGATAACTCGCTCTCTAGTGAGGAACAGAGTAAAGATCGACTCATGTTTAGCGCTCAGGAGGAAAGTTAACTCGGACGTCTGCCGCGTATTTCCTTTTGAAAGCGTTAAACAACTACGAGGTTGTAAACAGTTCTTCAGCTCCAAAACAGTAGATTAGGTGTAATTAAATTCAACTTTGGGGAAAATTACGCGTACAATGAAATGAAGTTAGCATCTGAAAATATTTTTTTTATTTTTAATAAATAAATAAATACAGATATAAAGCTGTGAAGGTCACATGTACTGTGCATGCAGGGGAATGGGTTGCTTATACCATATGCATGAGGTGCGGTAGGTACAGTACTATAAATGAGATAAATGTGGCAAATATATGAATAGTTTCACAGCAAAATGAGATAACTCCATAAATATGTTTTCATATACTTGAAGTATTTTTTCAAATGAAGCAAGACGTATTTCAAACTGATAGAGAATATTTTCTGTGCTTTACTTAAATCACAAGCACAAATGTCAAAATATTCAGTGGATTTGTCTTTGTTATATCGCTTTGAGTCTTGTATGATTTTGCAAAACGCTATAACTCCACCTCCAACAGCTGGACAATGGATATATCAGAATGCAGATGTGTTTGTGATTATGTAAGTATGTAATTTAGGTTTAATGATATGTTTTTAATGATAACTTGTGTATGTTATAAAATATAGAGTTATAAAAACCAAACAAAAACAAACAAACAAACAAAAAAATACTAAACAAATGAAATCAAGGAAAAAAAAGTGTTGCGTTTTGTTGAACATAAAATATTTTAAATTACAAATTTTGTTAAGGATCATAAGAAACATTATAAACAATACAAAAACTTCTATTTACAGCATTATCAAATAATTGACAACATCACGTTATCGCTAGTACAGGATATGTACCATTTAACCAACAGCTTCCCACACACTTGTATGCAAATTACTCAGGTATATTTTCCATTTGGTAATGTTATTTCTCATCAGGGATGAACTCATCATTTTGATTCATACACATTCACATTTCATACAAACTTCAACAATTCTTTTGATTGTGTAAAGCTGCTTTGCGACAATGTCAATTGCTAAAAATGCTATACAAGTAAAACTGAATTGAATTGAATTGAATGGAATTTCTCTGCTTCATCACACCGCTTACAATATGGTGACCCCCTCAACTTTGTCAAGTATACAAAACGGTATTAGAACAACATCCAAATCGAGATTCGTCCTACTTTACACAACGTCTCATGAATGTTAAGCGATACAAACCTGTCACGCTGCGACTGCCTTGTTTCACTGATCACGCAATAGAAAGACGTGTATTCTGTATATCTTATTATATTTCATAATTTATTACTTATTGATAATTTTTTTAAGGTCACAGGCGGTTGTATAAGCATTTCACTGCATATCATAATGTGTATTTGACAAATAAAATTTGAATTTGAAATAGAATTTTTAATCTGATTGGCTCGCCGCGACTTGTCTGCTTTTGCAAAAAAAATCTGGAGGCTATGTGTCGTGCATTGCTCAAAGGGTGGAAAATTGAAGCTTGTAAAAGAAGTGTACATTTACAGCATTTTTCAACTTAAACGTTTTGTTATAGACAAATCTTGTGTCTGAGAATTATACGTTGCGAAAAATGAGTAACGGTGAAAACAGCGTTCTGCCGTGAAACTGTTCATAAGTTTAAAGAAACAATGACCTGGATATGGACACGTATATACAGTACATGTCTTTTTCTATAGTACAGTACATACAGAATTAATATGACTGAACATAAAGGATTTTTCCTAGATTTCTTCGACAATTTTCTCTCAAACTACTGGAAAAAAAAAAAAAAGATCAGCTGAAGGCCTTGCGTGTCTAAGAGCTAGAAAAAAGTATGCAGATATCAATGCGACTTTCGCCGTGCTGCTAGTCAAACGCTACCTTTTCATCCTTCAGTTCCGCCATCCTGGAGTGTCTGAATACCGTAAAGACTCCAAATCCTCTATGTCTTTTATTAAACGCCTGCGTCTGTTCTACATCACGCGCATTATGAATTCGTCATGTTCTATTATTCAGGCACGTCCTTGAATGGATTCCACCTGCCGCTTCGACGTGCATTATTTCGATCTCAGAGGGAACTCTTCAGTGGCTTTTGGAAGCGTCGATAATGTAAGGTATAAATCACACACAGCGTTTCCACTAACCGAACCTTCTAGGACTGTTTTATGCTTATCAGGGCATAATAAATCTTTCATAATGAATCTCTTCTTTTTCATAATAAATCTCTGTAAATGGTTAGTATCATTACGATACCTGTGAACTCTTCTACTTGAAATTAAGGCTCGGGTAACAGCAAGCATGGATGTACTGTTCAAACAGGAAAACAAACAAACTCAAATACTGTGTGAATTTTCTACCACGGAGAACAATTTCGTAACCTTTCACACCCGGTTTAACTACACACAATGAGTGTGTACAGCTCTGCAAATTACGCATTTAATAGTAAATTGTTCTGTTACCAAAAGCTAGCAATTACGCTTGATCGTAGCACAAGCAGTGACTACAAGATGCTAAAAAGCATGCTACAATCACTGTTTTCTTTATTTTTTCAATAACATTTCTGACAATATGAAAAGTTGATGTTTATTTTCTCTTCAGTAACTTCAAGCAAGAGAAAATAGAGATGCGGATAGTGAAGGAGGCATACTGTACAAATGATGTAGACGTAGGCCCTTCCTGACCCTCCCATTTTGCTGAGCATTGGCTGGGAATCGATCCTGGACCTTCCGCATGGCAGACGAGAAACTTACCACTGTGTTTGGGCATTCGGTCGGAATCGAACCCCGGCCTCCGGCATGGCGGGCAAGAAACCTACCACTGAGTTTGGGCATTGAGTGGGAATAGAACCCATGCCTTCCCCATGGCAGATGAGAAACCTGCCATTGAGTTTTAGGCATTAACTGGGAATCAAACCTGGGTCTTCCACATGGCAGGCAAGAAACCTACCACTTATTTTGGGCACTGGGTGGGAATCGAACCAGTGCCTTCCTCATGGCAGATGAGAAACCTATAATTGAGTTTGGGCGTTGGCTGTGAATCGAACCAGTGCCTTCCTCATGGCATGCGAGAAACCTACCACTGATTTTGGCCATTGGGTGGGAATCAAACCCGTGCCTTCGGTATGCCAGGCAAGAAACCTACCGCTGAGCCACCAATGCCCGTCTAGGGTTTAACTCTATTGTTATGTGATTTCTTTATTATTCCTTGTAGTTTCTTTAGTGTTTCTTGGTGATGTGTTGCTAAGGTATTGCAGATGATGTTTGCTAGATATGAGTTACACCAACAGGTTGAAAGGTTGTTGCTACGTTGTTGTAAGTTATACCTTTAAACACTGTGGGCAGTTATAACCAACTATAATGCAGAAGCCAGGATTTATCAGGAAAGATAGGAAGCCTGACCTTGAATGTGGAGAAACACTACTACTACTTGTTCTTTTACATTAACCGCAGATTAAGCTTTGCAATGAGCAGAAACAATTTGCACATTTGGGGAAAAAAAATAATAATAGAAAAACTCAAAATTATATTCTGATTGATGCACATCTTATCAGATCAGCGTTTGCGTAAACAGTTAAGCTGAAATCTTTAATCTGAATGATTTCAATAACACTGAAGAAATATCGTCCAAGTAAACACAGCTCGTGTGTTTTTTATTTCTTACTTAAAAAACAGGAAGTCACCATGAACTGAACAAGAAGAAGAAAAGAAAAAGAGCTAGGAGAATGAAACAGCATAAAAAAGAGAATATTTTAGTGCTTGCTTCAGTATTTTTATGTATCTCACACCTGTGCATATCAACAACATCAGGACGATCAGACTGTATCATGCAAATTTATGGAGAGAAAAAAAAAACATCCTGTGGCAGAAAAAAAAAAAAGTGGAACAGGAAAGGGAAAGATCTGTGACTTGACTCATATTAGTAGAATATTCAAAGAAAAGCAGGCTTATTGAAACTTGAAACAATTGCATTTTTTTTTTTTTTTACATTTTAATCTAAATCTTCTTGAGGTTTATTATTGAAATATGCTTGAAAAAAGTCAGCGACAAAAGCAGCGCCTCATTATTTAACCCCCCCCCCCCCCCCCCCCTTCCCCCAGTCGCCAGTCGTTTTTAGATGACCAAATCAATGCTATTATTCAGCGCACTGCGGTTCCCGCCGCATCTATATTCCACCGGTGAAGTGCATGCTCCGGCGTGTTCCCATGATAATCAGAAGGGCTTCCAGCCGCCTTAAAGTCATCATTAGCCCCCAGCGCTACCGGAGAAACACCGGCGTGGCTCCAGAACACACAGAGCGCCGCCTCTCTGGCTCGTACGCATAACTTCACCTGTTTGCTAACAGCGAGCGAGACGTCGAGTCGTAACGAGCGAAACACGTATCATGTTTAAAGGTGATGACACGCTGCTGCTGCTGTTAATTAAACCCAGCACCGCTAATTATCCATGCTGACTCCGCGGTCCGGCGCTGGTGAGGAGCACATAAGTGCAGAGCATGAATAAAAGACCCACTGTTGGGGCGTGCTGTTCGAAGAAAATAATCAGCGCTGGTGAGATGCAATAAAGATCCAGAGTCACTATTTACTGGATACTGCAAAGTGGATTTTTATTTCTCCTATTTCTCTTATTTTATCTGTGTTTTGCTTTTTTTCATTTACTAATGAATTCATCATCTTTTTTTATTCAATTATATAAGGACATTTCCCGTTCCCTTCATCAGCCTCAGTAAAAACTGTGGCCTGGCACCTCCGGGAGTCGCGCCTCGGGTTGCCTTCCCCCCCCATCAGATTACTGACTGCTACAAAGTGTTAACACTGGAGACTCCTTCCAAACCCTTTAAAATATTAATATTAACAATATAATAAACCTCCCTTTACACAACGAGCCACTCTGTAATTTAAGTATAGAATCTTCTTCGTTAAAGCAAGAACACCGAAACATTTACAAATCGTTCTGTTACTACGGAAACGATGATTTTTTTTTTTTTTTTGAGCAAGTCCACTGACGTTCATGTAACAGTCGGTCTTCGGATTCGTGAAATTGTATGAAATGTTAGAAACCATTATGGTTCCTAAGGAGGAGAACTGATAAGAGGAAAGAAACCTGCAGGTTGGTTACCAATGGCAACCCCATTAACCACCCCCTTCTCTCTCTCTCTCTCCCACACACACACACACACACACACACACACACACACACACACACACACACACACACACACACACACACACACACACACTGTAATTCACTCAGACTTAGCCCTTTTAAAAAGAGCAGGAACAGAAGACGGCTACAGGTGCCAGTGAAAAGAGAACAAAGAGCCGGATTCAGTCAGCATTCAGTAACTACCGATTTAAACCCTACTCAGAATTTACGCACACACACACACACACACACACACACACACACACACACACACACACATATACACACACACACACACACACACACACACACACACACATATACACACACACACACATATATACACACACACACACACACACACACACACACACACACACACACACACACACACACACACACACGCACACACACACACATAATGGATCCTGAGTATGAACCATTTAAAAGCATAAATATGCAGATACTCACTGATTATTAGTATTGACCTTTTACAAAAGTAAAATATAAGGATCGTGGAAGCCGAAAGAAGTCAATGTGACAGACAAGAGAACTGAAAAAAAGAAATAAATCCAGACACTAAAACTCTAATAGATTATGACAATAGTGATATTGTTTTTTGTTTTTGTTTTTTTTTTGTAACTGTAACTGTACATATGCAACAAAAAGAAAGAAAGAAAGAAAGAAAGAAAGAAAACTGCCGACTCAAAAAGGTTTTCGAGAAGGTTAAAGAAAATTAAGTTAGATTGTTTTTTCCTTTTTCTTGCTTGATTCTGTTACTTCCAGTCTTCTTCTATCCTAATTCCCAGTGACTTCCTTCCTTCCTTCCTTCCTTCCTCCGATCTATCCATCCTGAAACTTCCTTTATTTCTTCATGGGACTTGCTTTCCTTCTTTCCTTCCTAAATCTGATTTTATACCACAAGCATCCTATTATTTCTAGTATTGGAAGTATTTAGTAAAAGAAATTCAACATATTAATATTTACACTTAAAATTTCATTTAAAGATAATAATAAGGCAAAAATTAAGAAAATCACAAAAATGCAATTAAAAAATGTTTTAAATAAAGCTAATCAGTCTAAACTGAGTATTCGGTTGCATTAATTCAAATATTCACAGATTTAATACAATTGTTGAAACTAAAGAAATAAAAGGAAATAAATATGTACAAAACTGTAGTGTGATTAATGCTGTAATTATACTACATGTAAGGCTAACAGATTAATATATATTAATATAATATTATATACAGTGTATAGTTTACACAGAGATTAAGCCAAGAAAATGAGCTAAAAATATTATACTTGTGTCAATTTAGCATTAGCAAAAAAAAAAAAAAAAAAAAGTCACTGCAAAGGAAAATGATATAATTTATATACTGTATTTCACATTTCATTATTAAAAACAAAACACACTCTGGAAAGCCTTGGAAAGGCAAATGACTCTGATGAGCTGTTGAACACGCTGTATTCAAAATTAAAAATTCTAATTTTATGTCACAGACACAGTCATACACAGTACGATATGCAGTGAAATGCTTATACGACCCCCGTGACCTTACAGTAATGAGAACAAAGAGAATAAACAGACAGTAGAAAAATAAGTTATGAAATAAAGTAAGAAATTAAATAAAAGAAAACTCTAGCTATGGAAATACAAGAAAATAAAAAATGTGATATAAAAAATATAGGAGACAACATCCTGAAAGGACAATACTCCTGTCTCTGTGCACAGGGACACTGCGAAATGTCAGTGTAGTGATAATTTCATACATTCAACCTCTCCAGCATTATTGTCTCCACACTGCTTAGCAGGAAACATGGAGAGGAAAATGAGGAGATGTAGACATACCTGTGCATAAAGGCACCGTGCCGTTCCACTGGGCCAGGCTGTTGGGCACGGACTCGCACCGGATGGCGCTGGCTCCGTGTAGCGTGTATCCAGGGTTACACGCAAACAGCACGACGGCGCCGAGTCCGAAGTCGCTTCCGATCCGCTTTCCGTAGCGAGGCTCCGGGACCGAACTGCACTGGGAGGCGCTGGTCCTCGGAACAGCTGGAGAAAAGAGGGCACTTTCATTTACACTACACAGAGTATTCTTTCTAGATTTCGATGATTTAGAGTTGAAAAAAAAAAAACAATCTTAAATATGTGACTTGAATGTAACTTGTAGTGTACACAATGTTGTGACATCATGTGACATTAATGCTTTATTAATGAGTGTTACATTGGTTTTTATACAACGGCTCCGCAAACACCATTTATTATCAACGGGTTATAATTCGTTTGTTAATTTAACAATCTGTCCTTCTGGTGGAGATAACTGACCGTGACTGGCGGAGCTGGTGACCGACAGGTAGCAACTGAAAGTTATTGTAATTATCAGGGGAGGAAAGTCATTTAAAAATTCTTACAATTCTTACAATTCTTGCAGGTGGTGGACAGCCCTGAGAAACTTACAAGATATACTTTATATTTCCACTTTTTCCACTCTAGAATATCAGATACATTAAATTCCGGATACAGTGGTTGAATCTCAAATAGCATTAAATGGAAAGCTAGTGCACTATTTACAGTAGGGGGTACAATCCCTTGTTCCACACATTAAGTAGCGCCATTGACTAGGGGTTAGAGAGGGATTTGGGATTCAGCCTTGTGTTAGAGAAAGATAGTTAGGTTTTGTACTGTACACTGTAAATCCGATTAAGTTGGCAAACCTCAAATTTAATAAATCGCAAATCAAATAAATCGTTGTTGGTCTTTCGGCAATGCGTCGCCACAGCAGACGATCCGGTCCGCACTCAAGCTCGGCACAGGTTTTACACCAGATGCCCTTCTTGACGCAACCCTCCCATTTTATCTGGGCTTGGGACAGACACTTCATCCGGCTGTTGGGAATCGAACCCGGGCCTTTCACATGGCAGGCGAAACCCCTCCCACTGAGCCACCAGAGCCCTATTGCCCTGATGATGTCAGACCCAAAATCGCTAGTCTGAAAGATTTGAAGTTGGTGGAACTTTGGGTGACAGTTTTGAACTAAGGTGACAGTTACTGTTACTTATGTACTTACAGTTACTTTAAATATCAAATTTGTTCAACTAACTTAAAAAAGTGTCGTTTCTACAAACTCAAATACCAAAAAGTTCTAAATACTCATCAAGGTCTACTCATTTGAACTGTAATTATTTAAGTTAACAGTACTCAATATGTTTAATTACTTTGAGCATTAGGGGTTTACATTAGGGTGTAGATTGTGTTTGCCAGGAACAGAACAGCACAGACGGAGGTTCAGAGGAAATTTACAATGACTATTACTATGAAGACAAAGTGGTTTTAAGGTCATCATATGTGCTTTCTTGCTGAAAATGCTTCCTTTTGAATGTGGGTTTTGGCAGGCAGCTACCCCCCATCAGTACTGCGGACCATGCAGACCTACTTACAGTAGACCCACTATACACTGTCTATATACAGCGGTTTACCTTGGTAGACAAAATGGAAGCCTTTAGCCGTGTTTGAAGCTTCTGCTGTGAACTTTAGGGTGATTTCATTGCCAGCACTCAGAGGCAATGGCTCTCCTTATAACAATTAAGAAAAAAGAGACATATAGTGCAGTAAGTGAACATGAATACACAAGCAAGAAAATCATAAGAGCAGTTCAAGAATGCATCAGAATTCAGTTAATTAACAATTAAAACTCTTTTGGAGTGTAAAAAATATATATTTTTGGAATTTTTTTGGAATGTAAAGATAAAGGATGTGCTCTAACCGGAATGAGAGCCATATATGGACGTCAGAAGAGGAGAATCAGCAGAAGGTCCATCATAGATGTCCACCACGTCGCTGGAGGTGGTTTGAAAGAACATGAACTGGCCAAAAAGCACTGCAAGCAAGAAACACAGATACTTACTCAAGCATGGATTTATCACTAACATTCTACCATAATAGCGTCTTAACAAGCTGTCCAGGTAGGAAATAAGGAAACAACTATAAGGGCATGACCCCTGCTTCCCATCTTCGCCCGAAATTTTAGTCAGGCGCTCCCCAGATAATCATAGCTTATCAAAACTGTCCCGGGCAGCATGAGCATGTCGGAGCCGTGCTCCCCACACAGCCCTAACGAGGAATTTGAGACCTGGAGTGAAAAAGAAATCCAATAAGTTCTTATTGTGAGTGTGAAAGGACCCGTAAAGAGAGAGGAATCGATAGTTAATGCAGTGCTGCAGTGTTTCGTTCAGCCATGGAGTAAGCGCAACGTGCCTCGGGGCAAACCAGCGTAAATTAGACAGGCGACAAAGCAACAACGCGTCTCTACGCCGAAGGTGAGAAAAATTGCCGCATGCGTTTTTCTTATTGAATTGAAGTTATTATATAGATCTGCCTCACATTTAGGCGATGCAGATAAACTAGGCCGAGTGCTGTGGAGCACGGAGAAGTCACGGAGACGGCAATGTTTAGTGGGTTAGAGCCAATGTTACATCACCTCTGAATATAACTTCAACAATTGTACTTCATTACAGTACTCAAGTATCATGTCAAGACATCTTCACTGTATCCATGAATTTAATAATCTGGTCATTCAGTACGTTCAGGTCGTCAGCTGACTTCACTTCATTGCCGCATAACCTGCTTCTGAAGCAACTCAAGCAACCAGTACAGTACCACTGCCTCCAGAAGCTTGTACAGTGGACACTATGCTTTATGCACGATGCGCTTCCCTTCTTACCCTGACACGTCCATCACTCTGGCTCAATCTGGACTCATCAGACCACATGACCAGTTTAATAATCACTTGGAAAGTCGCACTAACAAGTGGATTTCTTATGGCACAATCCTTTGTTTTTAGTCCCAATCCTGTGAGTTCTTGTCCAATTTTGCATGTGGAAATGCTCTTACTTTCACTATTAAACATACTGTAGCTCTGTCAGGTTTTTTTTTTTTTTACAGAGCTCTTAACCCAGTTCAAGTCAAGCTAAAATTCAGTACTTAAAGTAATGCAGTCCAATAATTTGACCTTTGTGAAGGAGTGACTTTTTTTTTGGCAGTGGAACCTCGGATTGCGAGTAATGTGGTTTACGAGTGTTCTGCAAACCGAGCAAAGATTTTTAATAGATTTTTAATCATAAACCGAGCAAGTATAAGTTTACGAGCGTTGAGTATCATGTGTCACGCATGCGACTCTTATTTTGACACCGAGCGTCACTCTCTCACCTTTTCAGCCCATAATTTGAGTTTTCATTATTACTTATGGGAAATGATGATTTGGTTTACGAGTGTTTTGGAACACGAGCCCACTTCCGGAACGAATTATGCTTGTCATCCAAGGTTCCACTTTATATTGCTTCCAAAGGCTTCTGTGAGTCATGGACATTCGCTTTTATAGGTCTTGGTTTTTTGAGCTCTCAGAACGGAACTTGTTTGTATGTCGGGGACTACAAATTTATCTAAAGTATGCTTTAGCTAAAATAATTTAAAAATATATTCTTTTAAACCTCAGTGGGTTTGTTTTCGGAACTGCCTAGGCAGGATTTTGTCAGTGTGATCTGGCAACCCTGTTTTCTGTCTATGGTTAATTCTAATGGCTGCTGATTTCAATATAAGATAGGTGGCATGTCTGCTCATCATATGATAGAATTTGCTCTTTTTTAATGGTTGACATGGCAGGACAGTTAGCGCGGTGAGCTAATGACCACCTCCAGACGATGGTAGAAAGCAGTGACATAACAGGGTGTATGCATGTTCATGATCGGCTGGATGAAAGCAAGGTGGAGCGTATCAGAGCATAAGAGCAGGGATTGGGAGGGTTGGGCAGATCAGAAGAGCTAATAGAATTTAAATCCTTATGCTAGCACTAGCAAAAGTTTCTCAAAAGCTCTTATAATGAAACATTTTCATTATAAAATGACTCCACCGTATGTATGTGTTACTACAAAGACCACAATCAATCATCTGTGTGAAAGAGTGCTTATTCAGTGCTATTTACAGTAGGTGCTTATTCAATGCTACAATCAATCAATGTACACACGCTATTCTAATACAACTAACAAACCCCATAATCCTTCTGTCAGGAAACCACATGGCTTTCATTGTAAGATCACACTCTTCTCTTCTGTTGTGTGTGTCTCATAACCTAGCGTGTCGGCTCTGACAAATACTACCTCCACACCGGATCACGCAGTGTACTCTATAACCTTAATATATTCCATTACAAAAGCGTTTGCGCTCTTTCATACCCCACATTGTGCTCAGGTGTTCTTTACTATCACCAAACACACACACACCTCCCTCTAGCTCTTCCTCCTCGCCTTCTAAAACCGCTCCAATTCCCCGAGTCAACAGCAAAGCTAGCAGATGAACGTATGACCTCTGGTATTAATATATGCATTCAGGACGCGACAGATCTTTCCCCCCTGTGGCTGCAAAACTGTACGCGGAGAAAATAATACAAGCGTTTTGTCAGTAAATAAGAAAGCATTAAGGATGCCGGCCTTGATTAAGGCTGACACGGCGTGCCCGCGTTTCCCGGAAGAGCGGGAAGACGATGCTGGCGCTGTGGAAACAAAATAAAGATGCCACCTTTGACAATTCAATTGGGCATATAGTAGCAGCAGGAGGATGGAGTATAATTAGGAGCCAAAAAAAAAAGAAAGAAAGGTTATTTAAATAATCTTTCAAACAGAGAGGTGTCTACTGTAAATGTGTCATGGGGTTGAGCGGGTTCTCGTTTTCTACTCCGTTAAGCTTAACGATTTGACCCTAAAGTTTTAAAACGTTCTATCAATCCAGGATTCATAATGCAATATAAACCTATATAACTGCTCATAGTATAGCATGCACAAGGATATGTATGATACCCAGATACGCCAGTACAGTTAGTACAGTTAATTTTTTTCATATTTTACTGAACAAATGTTTTACTTCAACAGGCTGCAAAGTGCCTTGAAGATACAATAATAAAAAAAAAAATTGTTGTTTATGTAACAACCTGAGCAGCGACCTCATTTCCCCTCTTGTCTGTTCCAACCACTCAGCATTCAGCATCACCAGTATACTAATCACTGGTCTGATCATCTGTCATCATCTGCGCCTGTTTCTCACTGGTTCATGCCTTAAATTAGGTGGGTTTTTATTCTTGAATGATCCATAGGTCACTGTGTGGCTCAACAAACAAAAAACATCCCCCTGAAACTGCTCAAGTACCGGGACTGGACTGACAACTTGCCAAAAATGAGAGACAAAAAAGTCCTTCAGGAAACCTGGAGAACTATTCCCAAAGACTGCATGAACCATACCAGATAGTCTGTGTCTTTGGAAATGAAATATGGAGCAATTAGCAGGGTCAAGATTTTTCACAGTACTGTAACTAAAGTAATTAAAGTACGTAAACAATTTCTATGAATTTCTATGATTCAGTCCATTTACATCATGGTATAATGCATTTATAGGACATTATACGCACTGTTAGAATATAGGTACCTTTTTAAGCATAATGAATTGTTAACATCATGCTTTATATGTAGTGTTTATAGCACATTTTGTCACCAAGCTTCACTTTGGATAGTTCATTATTGACATGCTATAAGCACTTCTTATACAATACACTATAAATGCATTGTATACAATGCTGAGACTATCATTCCTTTTAAAGCGCATTGCATATACTGATGTAAGTAATACAGTAGCTGTGCAATGCCTGTGTTATAATGCATTATACCATTGATGTCTAGAATGTTATCAAACATTATGGTCTTTCTTTATAAAGTGATATATCACTTATAAAAATCACTTCATACAGTATCACTGTAGATTTTTCCTTCCTTGCAGCACTTTTGGTTTGTACTGAATTAATCACACAAGTTTCTGTTTAGCAGTATACGGTTTCATATACAGTATGTTATGTAACATGGTATAGCAAAATTATAACGCATTATGAATGAAGGACCCATAAACGACCTTCATTTTGTATTCCGTGAATTCATTTGTATTCCGGAGATATATTGGGCGTTTCAAATATATATATATATATATATATATATATATATATATATATATATATATATATATATATATATTTACAGGTACACTCCAGTAAAATAAAACGAGATGGGTCAATGGGACCTCTTTTCCAAAGTGAACAGAACAGAAGGCTTGTAAAACAGAGAACCGGCTACATTAACTCTCAATGTTGCGAGGAAATAGTGTCAGATGATGGAAGGGTGACCTCTCTTTCTTCCTTAACAAGAAGGTCACAGCTCATTAAGCCGCAGAGAGGATCCAGCATTGCGGTCAGGATTATCATAACCCTGTGAAAAGACGTCAGGTCTGAGAGTTTTTTTTTTTTTTTTTTCCTCCAAACAATGGAGCGGATTTGATGGAGCCATAGTGTAGACAGGAAACACCTAGTATATACAGGCATATCTTATAATCAGCCATAACTTATAACAATCACCAGTGTAATAATGCGTAGATCATGCTCATTATACTGATCAAACTAGTTGCTTTGGGACATCTGTATGCAAAATGTTCCTCAAACCATTCTTGAACCATTTCTGCAGACTTTAAGGGCGCATTATCGTGCTGAAAGAGGCCACGTGATACGTAACAGATATTTTGGAAGGAAAGTGTCAAAGTGGCATACACAATAACAGCAAGATGCAAGGTTTTCCACCAGAACTTTGCACAAAGGATTACATTGCCTCTGCCAGACCATCTTCTTCCATTGCTTCCTGGACCATGTATGTGCTTTGGTGGAGGACACCCTGACCGGTCTGCAGCTAAACAGCTCCATACACAACAAATTGTACAGCACTGTGAGTTCTGATTCCTTTTTTATCTCAACCAACATTTATTTTCTCAGCAATTTGGGCTACAGCAGCTCTTCTATTGGAATGGGCCAGCCTTCACTCCCCACATGCAACAATGGGCCTTGGCCGCCCATGACCCTGGAGCCAGTTGACTGGTTTCCCTTCGCTGGAGCACTTTAATTAGGTACTGTGTGTTCGGAGACACACTGACTTAGTTGTCTAGCCATCACAAATTGGCAAAAAGTTGACGTGTTGGAAGCAGGAAAAAATGGGCCAGCGGAAGGATCCGAGTGACTTTGAGAAATTGTGCCAAATTTTGATGGCTAGAGAACAAAGTCAGAGTTTCTCCAAACATGCAGTAGCCGCTTCCCGTACCTGGATACGATCGACAGTTCCCTCGCTGCCTAATACGTAAATGTATATCCCATTATAATAAGATAACACTCAATATGTTCAAATCAGTCGTATGCAGATATTGGAAGAAGCTAGCTTGGCTACAATAGGTTGCTGCAGAACATCTGATACAGAGCATCCTCGTGAAAGTTATAATGGTATTCCGTGTATAGAAGGTGATGCAAGAGAGTTGACTTTATCGCCTCTGTTCGATTTAGTCAATAAGAACCAAATGATTTGATGTTTCTCCCCTAAGAAAAAAAACAATCATGGAAACTTGTTTGAGAAACATGATATTATTAGTTTCACATAATGCATGGAACACAACCAGTTCTTCATGACTCAGTGTCTTGGAGGCTGTTGTGCAAAAAAAAAAAAAAAAAAAAAAGCAAGGCTTTATGTAAGAGATAACGTGTTCCAATATCAGGAAATAACAGACGAGAACACGACAATGCCAAGCCGAGTCCATCATTTTCTAACAACAGCTGCCATTATCTCACTTATACCACAGCTATTTACCAGAATAATCCCAAAATAGCAAACGCACTGTGTCATTTAGGTAGGTTTCTATTTACCTGCCTTATTTTCCTAAATAAAAATCCATTCCCAGTAAATATTTGCTTTTTATTCTTGTTTTTTTTTTTTTTTTTACTTTCGACAGCAAAGCAATAGTGAAGCTTAAATTTATTGGAAACTGTTTACCTAAACCTTTGTATTTTTTAGTTTAAAGGGAGGAGTGGAAATGTTTTTAGCAAGGACACATACTGTAGTTAATCCTAGGAGAAAATCCTAAACTTCGACATAAATTATTGAACCACATCACATAAATTATTAAAGCAGTCTCATCTGCATAAATTATTGAACCACACCCGAGCCAAAATAAGTGGAAAGGTGGAATGAAATTCTACTAGCCCTGTCTCTATCTTTCTGTATTTGTTTATTCTTTTCAGTGCAATGAATATTCATACCTAGAAGGGGCGTGGTCCCAAGTTAATTCTGTTTCTTCCATGTGGTGTGATTAACTATTAACATAAAACTCAATTGAGAAATGCTTCATACAAATAAAAAAAAAAATAGAGTAAAAAGAGTAATAAAAGAAATTCTTCCTTGTCCAACAAGAAAATGTTTTTTTTTTTTATTAATTTAAATTACAGAGTGGATTTTTGATACCTGGCAACCCTATGAGCAAGTTTATATTCACACCTTTCAAGCTCTAGATTTACATAAGAAAACAATCTCTTGTCCAAGTTTTTTCCTGTTTTATCCTGAGGGATCTCGGTCCCAATACACACATCTAGTAAACCTGAAACTATATTATATATATATATATATATATATATACACAGTATATCGCACCTTCTGTTTGTACACACTGTCTGTTCATCCCAATAACTTATTTTTATTCAGTTACATCCCTAAGGTGTATAAAGTTCTTTTTCTTTTTTTGCATTAATCTCGTTATGCATTTGTTTACTTTCAATGACAAGTCTTCACATAGTTTTATATTTTTTATATTCTACTCGGTATACAATTACACTTTGCTCATTTTGTGTCATTTATATATATTTTATATATTTCTATTTTAATTATATTTTCCTGTAAATTCTGTATGCCTGTACATTTTTAGATTGGTACTTTGCATCCCAACTCTTTTTTAATTCAACATTTTATTCGAATTTTGTATTAGTTTAGTTGGACTCCTCTAGTTTCATTTTACTTTTATCCTAGTGAAATCTTTCTATGCTTTTATTCTATCCTATCTTTACATTTTACATCACGGACAGTCATATAAGCGCTTCACTGCATGTCATACTGTGTCTGGTTGTGGACATGACAAATAATAAATATAAATATATATCATATAAAAATAAATAGCTAAATTTGAATCACAGAAGCAGTCACGCTTTCTGAGTCAAGCTGTTCATCGACCAGCCGCAACGCTAACACCAACACCAGGTCAAGTGAATAACATTGATGATCAATTATATACCAGTAAACTGGTGACACGATCATGGGCACCGAAGGCTCACCCATGCCCACAGGGACCAAAGGCCAGTGCGCCCGGTCCGATCCTACAGTAAAGCCAATGCAGAACAACTCACCAAAAAAAAAAAATCAATATTGACTACGACAGAAAGGCATCACAACACGCAGTACACCACAGCCCACCGTGAAAGGGGCCCAGCAAGAGAAGAGCCCCAGGCCCCAGATCCCAATCCGACTGTGCACTGATGGTATGCGCCAGACAAACGATTCAGATCCACGGAGGCTCCATCCTGCAACCCACTGCGTCTAAAGTATCTGTTGCCAACATCCTGCATCCAGACACCACAGAACATCCCTAGACATCTTGTGGAGTCATGGCCTGAGGGGACAGAGCCATCCCACTGGCACAAGGGAAATCCTACACTGTGCCAATACCGGGTATAATATATGGTGTTGTAACACAAATCCTGCACTTCTTACTCCAGTAGAAATAGATGTCCCACTTACGTAAAAAAGTACTAAATATTTGCCTTTAAATGTACTCTAGTATCAAAAATAAGATAAAGTGATTTACTGTTTTATCATTGCTGTTGTGTTTAGACTTTATTTATCTACTCACCATTCAAACGGCCCGCATATCACTCTGGGCACGGATCTGTTACTGTAAGGTCATTAAATGAGTCCGACACTGATGTCAGCTAACATTATCTTGAGCGGTCAATATGCAGGTGAGTAATTCCAATTAGATAAATCTGACTGCAGGAAATAATCTCAAGCAATTTTAAGCAGATATCAGAGATATCAGCCTCGCTGTCTTTGATGAACATTAATCAATGTTTCATGTGTTTGCTGTGCAGAAGATTTACTGAGACCCTGGATTGTTTGATAGCTCAGCAGAAGCTTTGATCACAGTGGAAGCTGAATTTGTGGAAAGTCTGAGTTGTTAACTGTTTTAGTGATGATGAGCAGCATGCAAAACTAATCAATACAATTTCCCTACTCAATGTTAATGAGCTGTTATTGTTATATTGCTGTCATATTTCACACTATGAGAACGCACTGCTGAAGATTTGAACACTACAAACTATGGTGAAATTCAGCCTAAATAAAGTGTGTGCTGTATCCTGATTGGTTTGCACCCTGTGCCTCAATTTCAATCTTTTTTCCCACCTATAATTAAGAAGTAATTCTTCTTAATTATAAGTAGTAGTGGAGTAGAAAGTACAATAATTTACTTCGAAATGGAGTGGAGTAAAAGTCCCCCAAAATGGAAATAATTAAGTATGGTGCAGATACATAAAAAATACCAAAATATAACAACAAATTACATTCCCTGGCCAAAGGCTCACACTCACACAGATTTCATTCAATCACCCTATGTAGCTTTGATTATAGCACACAATGTGGTGGCCAGTTCATGTGTGAAAATGATGCCTCATTCTTCCAAAACCATTCTCCCAAGGTTAATCCTGGAATATGCCTATGCACCAAGGAAGAAAAACTCCATAGATGTGATAACCCGGTAATTCGGTACCATCAGCTCATTTAATTGCCAAATAACATTGCTGAGCCTAGACCTGTCAGTCCGGATCAGGAGCAGCATCTCATGGCACGACCAGTGCACACTTGAGACCCTCAGGGCTGTCTGCTCAGTCCACTGCTGTTCAACTTGCTGACTCATGTCTGGGTCAGGATTCAGACTCGGGTCTGAATCATCAAGTTTGCCAATGAGACGGGTGTGGTGGGTCCCATCAGCGGGCACGACAAGTCAGAGTACGAAGAGGAGCTCAGGAACTAAAAGGCGACCTGTCTCTCAATGGCGAGAAGTCTAATGAAGTGGTTATAACTTCAGGAAAGCATAGAATGAACATTAATGGCTCCTTTCTGGAGAGGGACTAATTCTTTAGCGTTTCCGCGTTTCCTTGTAGGAGAACCTCAACAACATCTCCAGAGCAAAAAAGCCTACTGTAGCAACACATCTATATTGTGAAAAAGCTGAGAAAAGCTTAAAATCTTCCACGCCTTCACGCTTCATGCTGTATCAGTGTCTGGTTTGGAAATTGCATCATCTCAAAAAGCAAGACCTTGCAGTGGTGAGTAAGGACAGCTGAGGAGATCACTGGGGTCTCTCGTCTCTCCATCACAGACATTTCACTACACATTTTACTTTGCAGCTGCAAAGCCACCAGAATTGCAAATGACCCCAGACACCACCTCACACAAACTGTTCACCCCCCTGCCGTCTGGAGGAAGGTACTAAAGCATTCGAGCCACATGGTCAGACTATGTAAAAGTTTCTTGCCTCAAGCCATCAGACTCCTTAATATCCAGGGACTGGACAGACATCAGCCCACACACTCACACACACACACACACACACACAACCAAATATCACTTCACTCCATTTGCAAAATAGAAAAACACACCAATTCTAATATATATATATATATAAAGTAATATCTAAAATATATTACTGTATAAAAGTCTTACTATAATTTATTGCATGTCTTTTTTAAGACGCCTCCCTGTACGAATTTCTTAGCCTTCGCAGTTCGAATGAGTGTCCAGCCAGCCTGAGTAACAACATGCAGGAGTAGAAAGGGAAAATGAAGGGAAGTCACTCGACATAAAACGGACAAGTTGCTGAACAGGCTCATCTGCGAGAGGATTAAAGTCTTAAAAGACTAAGAAGGGATATCATAGGAATAAAATGAGGTGCATGCAGCAACCTTCTGAAATGGGATCAGTTTGAAGTTTGGATGGATTTTCGGAAAAAAAAAAAAGAAAAGAAAAAAAGATAAAACTGTCGGAAACCGTCTCTTTTTCAAATGCCACTCTTGCAGAAATGAGCCGTCAATCCAAAAATTACACGCGGTCTAAAAAGCATCACTCGATGATTACTCGGGGGTTTTGAAACAAAACTGTAAAGCTAGCGGTGAAGAACAGAGGAAATGACTAGTCTCCGGAGAATCACATGTTCCTCACGTCAGACTTGCTGGAGGCAAAATCCGTCAGCCCTGAGGTCTTTTTTTTTTTTTTCTCCAGATACATTTATGTAAAAAATAAATAAATAAATAAAGCTGTATATGTAAGAACCAAAGTTAAGCACTCATAGCACTCATGGCAACATTCAGACCTCAGATGTAACCCCGGAGAGGCAGAAGTGAATTGAATGATGCGTAAATCTAATCTTGAACTTCAGCGTATTTCTCTTGTGCGATACGGCCTCCAGTGAGGAGCAGAAGAAAGTCCAATGGCTTTGTCTCAAAGATTGCTAGAACTAGACTATGTCATGCACAATGTTATGTTTTTCCTGTAAATAAACTCAGAAATAATAAACACTTGGATATTTAGATGGCACTGTGTAACCTTTTAAATAAGAAAAACTTTTGACTAAGAAAAAAATGCATTTTATTTTCTTTGGCGCAATAATAAAAATCTTCCAAACGGTTGAGATACTGCTTTATGGTAAAAGTATGAATATATTTAAAAATACCAAAAATGTAAGAATCATATCTAAAAGCCAATGCTATTGTTTAATTGGTGAGTCAACAGAACAAATAGTTTCAATTTGATCCACTTCATTATTATCTTGGTGGTAGCAGACCTCAACCAAATGGTAGAGATGGCTCAATCAGGTTAAGCCTGACACATTTTTAATAACATACAGAGACTTACTGTAAAGCATGCTCTACCAAAAAGTCGAGCTGACTGTTAAAGGCCTCATTCTTTTTTCAGTATTGCATTTTTAAAATCTACAAAAGGTCATGACTTCTCTATTGGAACGGCATTTTTATGGATAGAATTTTAAATGAGCCGTAAGTATAGCAGACGCATGGTTGGTCAGCTTATTCTTTAAACTTTGGGAATGTTGTCTTTACAAAGCAGTGCTTTGAAATAACGTAAGTTGAATAAACATCATAATGAGATAAAGATAGCCATAGTATAGCTTTTGGCTAAATGATAAAAATAATAACGTGAAATAATAAGTTGTGCTGGAGCAAGTGATAATTTATAACAAGACTAATAACTGAATAATAAGATTTGTTATTGTCAAATGTAATAATCACTGTACAACTATGACATCATTTTAAAAAGTTGGAAAACCATGACGGCCCAATGTAAAGATGAGTGCTTAAGTGTTTAAGTGTTTAAAGATCATGCTCTACACGGTATTAAACATGCACGTTAGTATGTAGGACATTCTGCTTCTATAGCTGAGCTGTTAAAAGAGTGTGGGTTTCTTATTAATTACATCCATTTATAATCTGATACAAGCCACCAGGACAAGCAGGATGTGTGGCCATGTGTGTGTGTGTGTGTGTGTGTGTGTGTGTGTGTGTGTGTGTGTGCCGATGGGAGGTTGGCTGTCCAAGGCCCTGATGTGGGGTGATTTTTTTTTAGGGTCGTTCTGCAGCAGTCAGAGAGATAGCCATCGATCTGGGAAGGGAGATAAAGAGACAGAGAGAGACAGACAGCGCAAGAGTGAGTCAGAGAGAGAGAGAGAGAGAGAGAGAGAGAGCAGAACAAAGCACGTGGGAGGATAAAAATTGCTTTCCAGGCTGCTGCTTGCCCACGGGCACTTTCATGACGCTGCCAACATGCCACCATGAGCAGCGACGGCGTCTCCCTCGTCACACTCGCTGGACTGCCGGAGGAAAAACTACTGCCAAGTTTCAAGGGTGTTAATTTACCACCAGGAATTTCAACACAAGGAGAACAGAGGTTAAAAGTCCTGCGCAGGCTAGTTGTCATACTAATGCTATCATTAGCATGGTAGCTGTCAATAACTTCTTTTTTTTTTAAACCCGATTTTATGGAATCTTTCTTGATGATGAAAAAAAAAAAAAAACAGAAACACAATATGTACTGACTTTCAGGCAAAAACTGACGTGACAACTTTAGAACAAAAGAAATCCCAGCAGCAACAGAAAACCAAAATAAATAAATAAAAATATGCTAAATTTATTTTATAATTGTGCGCCAAGAAACAGTGTACGAAAATATATCCAGCAAGGCAAAAGTCTGGTGTGTTAAAAACGGAGGCTCCATTTTTACTGACCAAACACTCTACAGTTCCCGCCCACTTCTTTTCTATTGGCTCACAAGACGGAGGCTGATGAATTCACGGGCCGAAGTTCGCCGAGATAAATTCAGCACAAAGCCAAAGTAAGAGCTGACAGACGCACATCCATGTTTTACATCTCGTGCCCTTTGACTTTCTGTGAATTTTACTCGCGTTCGGTGTTACTGCTGCTTTAGCTAAAAACAGCTGCAGAGCGCGCTCAAAGTTCGCAAATGCTGCAGCTGAGCCATAAATTTTGGCACCTTTTTTGGGGTGGTTGTAAAGTTTTTAATATAAATCGTTTGTTTGGTGAATGTTGCCGTTATACACGTATATAATAGAGGTACAGTATTATAACTTTATCTGAGATCGGATGGATATCATGTTTTCTCTTAAAGAAACATTTTTTAAATATTAAAATAACATGTGCAGTTATAATCTTGAAATAATTTAATGGTAAAATATTTAAACTAAAGGTTTTTTTTTTTTTTGCCTTTTTTTTTTTCTGCATAACAGTCCAAAAAATAGTCAATATTTACTTATTTTTCTATTTATTTAAGAAAAGATAAGATAAGAAAAGGTATACCTTTATTCGTTCCACAGTGGGGAGATTTTATTCGTTTGTTCCTAATAATTTATATAATAATTTTATAACAAAACTAAAATTGTAAAAGATTTTGTATTTATTTTTTGAAAATATATTTATTAATTTTATTAATTAATTTAATCTCCGAATTAATTAAATACAATAAAACGGTAACATTACTTTTTATTTAAAATTGTAATTGTTTTGTCCTTTAAAATGTAAAAACTTGATATATACATATTATGACATATTGTGTATAAATTTTGTAGAAATGTTTGTTTATTTATTTATTTAGATCTTACTTTAAACAGCAACAGCAATATCTCTGATTGTCTCATATTCGGTATGCTGTATCACAGAAATCTCTTGTTCTATTATAACCTATTGAATTTTTGCCTTATTGCACTGCACACTCCTCCCTATTATATAAGACTGAAACATGATTAAATCCAGATGCAGAAATTCAGGACCTGTGACTTACGAATATGACAGATTCCTGCTAAGACAAGCCTACAGTATACATTGACGGCAGACAGAAGCTCAGGGATTACCCTGCCTGCTCCTCGTTTATTTGCAGTGGATCGCTAAATATATTTCTCTTTGAGCAAGAAAATCCTTCTGAACATACACTGAGCTCTGCTTAGAGCCGGCAAATATTAAAGACAGAGTGTTGAATTTTTTACTTATTTATTTATTTTGGCTAAAAAGTGTGAGAAAGAGATAAAAATGTGTGCTGGTGCCCGAGGGAGAGGGGAGAGGGACAGAGAGCACAGGCGGAGGATCAAGAGAGGAGAGAGATGGAAGAGTGATAGGAGGAAAGAGAAGATAAAAAAATTCCCCCGAACAGGTCATCTCCAGGTAGCGTCAAACTTACTTCGTGAACGGAAACCAATATGACGTTTGATGAATGAATGGTTTCTGACTGATGTGAAATGTTAGAAGTTTACCAGTGATGAGGAGCGTTGAGTGACAGGATGATATATACAGTATGTAATAACTGTAACACTATTGTATTTATTTAATGATTTATTTGCTTTAATTGATGAAAGTATAATTGCAGTCATGGCTCATACGTTTAAGGGTTACTGAGCAAAAGTTTGGGGATTTAAGCCTCAGCACCGCCAAGCTGCCACTTGCCCCTTGAGCGAGGCCCTTAACCATATCTGCTCCAGGGGCGCTGTATCCTGGCTGTCCTAAAACCCCATCACACTGAGCCACACTCCTACTATATCCTTAAAAAAAAAACTGTCTGGATGTACTAGGAACTTGTACAACTTGTCAGGAACACAGTAGGAACCGGTAATGACGGCCTTGACCAACTAACAGCATAATTAACACCTCTTAGGGAATTCGATGATAAACTACAGTACAAGGATGGTGCAGAAAGGAAAGATGGATGGCATTGTCCTTGGATTGAGCAATTGCTGTGACCTCTCCAGTCTATTCAGATCCTTCACATTGTAGAAGACCGCAATAAGTTCATATTAGTTATGGGTACATCTCGATCACATTCAGAGAATTTATTATAAATACTAGATCCAGTTCCCCTCACCATCAACCTTTATAACAACCTGGCAGACGCAATGACGACGTGGTAAGAGTGTGATAATCGCCAGGTTATAACTCGAGTCAACCTCATTGGACCTGGTGAGTGTGTGATCACGTGCGTGATATAAAAACAACTGACAACATGATAAACGCATTGAGAATCCGACAGGGACGTGGCTAGGAAGCAGTATGGACCCATCTGATTTTTAAGATACTATGTCTTTATAGACTTCGTCGGAGTGAAAATGGGCCATAAACGGGATACGCAAAAAAATTGATGTGATAAACATTTTTACTTATTATTCATATTATTCTATCCAAAAGCAAGGAGCTGATCTCACATCGGATTTTCATTTCACTTCATTTCGCGCTTTTCGCAGCACCCGACCTACAAGAAAACGGGTAATTACAATAACTGCTCCAATTATATCCATTTGTGTGTGTTTTTTTAAAGGCATTCCATCTCCATCGCTATATCTGACAAGAACAACCATTTCCCCCACTATAATGAAACTTGAACCATGAAGCAGCATGGCAGTTCATGCGGTTTTCCAAGAGCACTAGGAATCAGTTCGGCTGGATCTCTCACGCTTTATCAAACTTTCCGAAATGTTAGAGTCAGGGGGGAAGAAAAAAGCCCAAAAACTAAATGTTTTTTAATACGCGCTTATGTTTCTTAAGCAAAGGTATATTAGGGCATAACATCCTGTTAGGATTTGATGCACTTTTCTATTAAGCGCTATTATCCTTTTTATCCTTTCGACGGCATGAACAGGACATTTACCAACACTTATTTACATTTAATTATAAATATAAATAAATAAATAAAACTCACTCATGAAAAGTGTTGCATTTATTCAGAAGGGAATGAAAAAAAAATGTAAAGCAATCAGTCACCTTAACAGCTATTAATACCGAGGAAATCACTCGGGCTATGAGCGATTAAGTGCGCAATTAAATGATAAACTCGGGTGAAGTGACTCTGTGATGGGTTTTGAGAGTGACTCAGAGGAAATGACATCCTGCGTTGCTCTAATAAACAACCCGAACGTGCTAGCCATGTGAAACACGCTCGTCCATGTTGCTTTCCTATGCAAGGATTTAAGCCTGACATTGGTTCTATGATGCACAGCAATCATGCATAAATGTTTCATTCTTCTTCTCTTTTGTATTGCTGTTCTTGAGTCATAAAGCTTCGAGTTTACACGCGATGTGTCATTGGAATGTTCTCGAGGCCGGACTGCGTGATTAGCGAGGAGGCAGAAGTGTGGGATGGATCACGGCAGTAGCACACCTACACTGTATACATGTATAAAATATGAGCGTAGTCTGTGAGATTACACATTTAAAGAAGCTTTTCACAAGACTTTTCTTTTCCTACTGCAAGTACAAAGCCAACAAAATCAGCAATGATGCATTTTAATAACGTGACCTTGAGCAAGGACTCGGTAAACTTCTGCACTTTTCGACTTCCTGCTCAAATGTTTGCACTTTAATTTAACACTTTATACTACATTTATTTATTTATTTATTTATTTGCTATTTCAACAATTTGTTTGATTTTGCTTTATGTTTTGGATTTATTATTATTATTAATATTATTATTATTATTATTATTATTATATTTTTAGGTGTTATAAATCTAATAAAATATATTCATCCACATAATCTAAGACATTCTAAGAAATTCAGCTAATTAACTTTACAGTACTAATTGCTGTTGGTCTGTTTGTTTAGTCTCTCCTAGAAAAGATACACATCACAAAAAACTTCCTTAAACTGTTGCTATTTTGTCAACAACAACAAAAAAAAGGTTAGAAAACCAGTTGTTAGTGAGACTCATCACTCATTGAATTTGCTAGGGAACATAATGACAGGACTTTGGAGCGATGGATAAAGGTTGGTCACGGGGTCTGATGAGTCCAAACTGTCCAAATTCCAGAGCGATGGGCGTGTCAGGGTAAGAAGGCAAGCGCATGAAGCGATGCACCCATCATGCATAGTGTCCACTGGAGACAGTGTTATATGATCTGGGATTGCTTCAGTCGCTCAGGTCGAGACTCAGCAACGTTATGTGGCAATAAAATGAAGTCAGCTGACCACCTGAATGTACTGCATGACCAGGTTATCACATCTATTTAGTTTTTCTTCTCTGAATGCACAGATATATTCCACGACTCAGAGTATGAAAGACATGAGGATGAGCATGAGGAATCATTTTCACACATATTTACATTTAGAGCATTTCTAGCACAAACTGGACACCAGGAACTGGGCACCACATCCTGTGCCGTAATCAAAGCTAAACTATTAGAGTATTTTTTGACCAGGCAGAGCATAACCTCATCTGTAAAGTTTGATATATTACTTTATTTCTTAATACCATCACCACCAACAATCCAATATTTAAACTTGTTAACCAGTACCTTTGCCTTAATAACAACTTATTATTTGGATATTTTATCTCATATTGTGAATTTTTCATTATCTCCATGTACTTGCACATTGTACGTATAATGTACCTTATTATTCTAACTTTATAAATTTGACTATAAATTCTGACACATTATCTGCTATCTTATTTCGTGATTTCTACTTTCTACTAGATGTGTCCGCGACTTTTGACGTTTGTGTGGAATTTAATTGCACACTCATAAGCGCGTATTACAAAAAAATGTACAGCGCCACCTGTTGAATTTAAGATGAACTAATGATTTTTTTTCAAGGTCGATTTTTGAATGATATAAGGGCGTTTTCCATTTAAATTCCAAAGTAGTGCATCTTCTCTTCCCATGGGCCGATTGTGATGAAACAAATCCTATATGTTACCTCATGTTCAGCCAAATACATCTGTGAAGACACCATTAAAATTAATTCGGTAGTTTTTACGTGATGTGTGCACAATCAAACAGACAAAAAAATTCCAAAAACCATCTTGATGTGTTCTGTTACTCTTCTTATGTCCCCTCAAATTCTTTGTTTGCAAATATCTTCAATGGACAGACAGGTTGACTTTACAGTTTTATTAAATGTATAGATTATTACAACTTGACTTTACTCTTATAATTGTATTTATTTATTTATTATTGACACTAATTATTATCTAATTATTTGACATAGTATTTATTTTAAACGTTTCATGTATTTATTTTATTTCGTAAATTATATTTGATAATTTTTCTACGAACCTGCATTTTAATTCCAAATTACTTATTATTTGATCATTCGATCTTAACTGGAACATAACTAATCAACTTTTTAGTTCAACTCAGTAACCCATCTGACATGATCCTGTATCTCCCACATTACAATCTAACAAACGTCATCATTTTCTTTCACAATTTCACCAGTCATGCCTTCAGTAGTAAACTTCAGCATCTCAGAAATTCATATGACTATGTGAGAATATTAATTTGCATTAGCTGTTTTATTCTTTTCGCATCCGCGTCAGTATGAATTTAACTAAATTGCACCAGAGAAACAGCATGAAGAAAATGATCTCATTTAAGGACGGATTTATTACACTATTTCTAATGCAGAGAACCCATTGAGTTTTCTTTCTTTCTTTTTTTTCTTCTTTCACTTCGGTATCATCAAACATCCGACCGCCAAACTTAAATAGCCTGAAGTTTTTCAATTATGTGCTTGCTTTTTCTTTGTATTTAACTTTACAAAGACGCTTCACTTGATCCCAGTAAATGTGAATTCTTTAGAGTGTGAAATAAAAAGAGTATTATGCCGTCTGCTCGTGTGAGTGATGGAGAGCTTTTCTATGATGGGGCCTCCACCACGTTTTGCTTATTCGCGTAGGCGTAGAAGAAACAACAACATGCTGAAGACTCTTACCGAACTCGCCGGGCACTGAGATCTCATAGAGGCACGTCTGGCCTTTGGTGTAGTTACGAGGGTAGTTGGGTGACAGCACGGTGCCCTCTGACCCTGTCGACCTGCTTCCACAAGGTGCTGCAGGGGTAAATAAATAAAAAATAAAAAAACTAATTAAAAAATATAAATACTTATCAGTATGTAATATTTAAGCACAGAATCAAATGATAGCTGACTTATAATTGTATTTCTGTAGGAACTCTTCTGTAGGAAATGAAGCAATAAAACACTTGTGAGGGGTGTGCTGTTCTAGGAAAATAATCAGTGATGTGATGATGATGATGATGAAGAAGTAGAATCACTGTAAGCTCATAAAATTTGATTACTTTCATACGTGAAATGGATACGCTGTTACTCATTTTGTTTTATTACAAATTACATACTCTTTCTGACCAATCAGATTTGAGGATTTAGTGGTGTAGTGGTACAAATTATTATTATCATTATGAGGTGCGGTCATAAAATTATTACTCCTTAAAAAAAAAAAACCTAATGAAAAAATGAACATTGGTCATGGGATTAGTCGCAACTTCTCCAAACAATGATGGAGCTGGTGGAGACCGTCTTTAAAGAAGCCATCTTTTTGGCACTTGAGGAAAAGTTCCACGTTGGTATTCACCTCGTTGTCATCAAAGGAAGGCCATAAAGTGTCTCTTCAAATCATGGAAGAGGAAAAAGTCACTGGATGTGAGGTTGGGTGGAGTAGGGGGGGGGATGAGACAGAATTTCGTACCCCAAGTGGCTGCAAGTTTCACTGTTTTGTGAGTTGAATGGGCTGGCGTGTTGTCACGAAGAAGGCGCACATTTTGGTTTTGACCCTTTAGCGACATCATGCGTAGCTACTGTATACAGTGGGTTTGTTAAACAAGAAAATACATCCATGAACGTACTCATTTCCGGAGACCCAATTTGGGCAAATATTATATTCTACGTATTGGATTGTATTGTAATACAAACTTTATGACCACCCCTTGTAAGAATGCCTTGTTATCATAGATAATGATATACAGTTCTACAAGTCGCAGTCAGATCAGATGACACACTCACAATCATCGTCTGAACTATAAGAACGGCTTAACTCCCTCAAAAACAGACTATGTCTAAACTCTTACTTCTTGACAGACGTCTAAAGGAACTTTGCACTTGAACTATATTTTCCAAAGGCGACATAAGGCATAAATAAATGAGACACGGCTCTCTGACAGCTCCTAAAAGCCAGCGTGGTCATTAATCACTCAAGGCCACACGGTCCAGCTCGACTTGTTTGTGAGGGGAACTGAATTATGGCAGGCCTTGTTAACAGTGTACGGGCATAAATCAACAGTATATCTGCAACTCCAGACATGCCGGTGCGATTATAGCAGACAGACAGCTCAGAAATAATCGCTAAAATGCCACTAATACAATCTCTAGACACTGTGTTTGTTAACAGTTGAAAAATTGTTTACTCTGTATTGTAACTGATTTGTAACCTAGCAATGAGCAAATATGAGGCTCAGGACCGAACAGAGCAGGAGGGAAAAAAAGAAATGTAATGCTCGAGATTATAACAGGCCGAGGAAAGGCTTTAAAATCATATTATCTGGCAATATTAATCTTCCTGTAAAGTGACATTTACAATCATAATCTCAAACAAAGTTTTCGGAATAACACAGTATAATAACCAAACATGGTGGAAGTCAGCTACTGAATTCGACTGATTAATACTAATTAAAAGAAGTGAAAGTGGTATATAAGCTTACAGAATTAAGCAGAATGACTTACATTTACCTCATTAGACATCTGAGCAGTTGAGGGGTGAGGGCATTTCTCAAGGCTCAAGATCATTTAGGTTATTTCACAAATAAATTAATAGAAACTAACAAAATTCTGCCAAAAGAACAATCCATACTGTACTGTTAATTTCTCAAAAGTCAGTCATTGATATTGATATATTCATTCATTTACAGCAGTGGTGGACTTCAAGATCTTCCCCAGTTCTTCTCCAACTACTATCACATGACCAATGCCAGTCAGGTGACCATTAGTGCTGAAGATTGCAACATGAAGTTAGCAAAATTTTCAACAACTTATGAAGGTTTCAAACTTGAATTTGAGTAGAAAGAAATGTTGCAATCGTATGATAAATCCAAGATCAGATGATCCTTTTGTATACATAACAGACTCAGTTTATTATGTTAATAATATAGATATTTAAGCAAGAAAAACATCAGAAGCATTGACTTTGGTAGGTTAATTTGTTAGAGGTTAAATAGGTGTCCCCTAGACCTCGCTCTATCTTAAGGTTAGAACTTAGTGGTTTCATGGTAAAACAACAAGATTAGTACATTTTGTCTTATTAACTAAAAAAAAAGAGTGATAACAACCATAACTTGCCTTGTACACATTCCAAAAAGTATGCTGTGTCATTTACTATTGCATTAACAGTTGCAACCTACCTTGGTATAAGAGGATTAAAACACTTCATGCAGGTATAGGAAAAATATTGACTTTACAGTGGTAACATGAACTCATCTTCACATGAGGCCACATCGCAACACCCCATTGCTGATTACATTGCTTTAATTGTGTTGAATTTTTTTACTATCCATCCATCCATCCATCCATCAATTTTTGATGAATCTAATCCTGTGTAATCCTACAGTTGTGGAGGGCCTGGAGCCTATCCCAGGGTACTTGAGGGACACCGTGGATGAAGTCATTGCAGAGAACAAACACACACACACACACTCAAACACTCGATTATCTGCTATGTCAATATGGAAACACCAATTGACCTACAGATCATGTGCTTGGACTGTGGGACGAAACCTGCCAAGCACGTGAAGAACATGCAAACTCCATACACACAACCACTGCCAGATTTAAACCTGTAACCCTGGAGGTCTGAGATGCCAGTTCTAATCAGTAAGCCCTGTGCTGCCCTATTCTCGTCCAGAGGTTTTTGCAAAATGGTATAAATCTTAGGATTAATGTTTAAGGTTGAAACCTGATTGGTGCTTTACATGTTCATATGTGCATCAGGAAGTATAAACTTTAGAACGATGTGACATTGATTTTCACAGAAAGATAGAGTAACTGGATTACAACCATTGTGAATAATGGTGTGAAAACAAGACGGCAAATTGCGATTATGTGTCAACTAAGTCAGAAGATTGATAACTGAAAAGACGTCGCCGCAACCTTGTTTCGCTGTTAATGCATGTTCTTACGATGCCATTTCCCCCCCTTGCCTTAGAAATGCTTATGATGTCCATGTCAGTTAATCATGGAATGAAGGCTGTGTGAAGGAAACTGAATCTGTTTATCACATGGCAGGAGTGTGAAAATGTAATAAATCATCACTAATATGAGCTGCCCTGAACAACGCTAATGAGTTTAAATCATATTCAAGGAAGGCTGGAAGAAGCAGATTATTTACATTCAAAAGAACGTTTCGCCAATGTCATACTAATTAGCACAGGATGCCAGCGAGACATAAACTGTACTTCTTACGTCAAAGCATTTGTACCATCTGGGAAGATGGTGTTGCATTTATTCAAAGGGATTGTGTGTAATCTACTGTATGTCACTCAATGGCAAGTCAAATGCTTAAATAGTGAATGATAGCTATCTTGTGATAGCTAGAAATCTGGATTGAGAAAATCAAAATGGCCTCTCAATAGCAAATTCACCACAAATTAATTGATTTAAAGGGCATTTCTTGTGAGGGACCTTTAATGTACATGTGTATGTTTTTTGGTTTGTTTGTTTGTTCATTTTATTAATTGACAGGCCTTAAAGTAAATTGAACCCAAGGAAATTTCCTCACTTATGTGACCTCACAGAAGAAAACCCCTCCCCTGGCCTGATGCTCAGCTCTACTGTTCTGTAGCGTGGTGTGGCTCAGCAGAAGCTCATTAATATAGGTGATAAATCAGTGTGTGTGGTGAGTTTGTGGTATGAAAAACATGCATACATTGCAACCAGCAATTATTATCTATCAGGAACTAAACACATTTTCATTATTATCCCCAAGAAATTGCTTTAAATGGGTATTTTCTTTAGAAATTTAAGATTGAGCTGAATATGGAATTTTAAAAGTGAGCTGAATATCACACTCAAGGTTATGAATATCTGCACGCCTGTGATGCGGTCAAAGGCACAAGGCTGCAAGCCATATACTGAAGATATCACAGCCATGCTGATATTCAGCACAACAGCAGGACCTCGAGTGTGATATTCATACAACAATTCCGCAAACACCATTTTTTGCTCCTACAAAATAAATCCTTCCGCGGCTGGCTGAACTAACTAACCGCGACGGGTTGAGCCAATGCACTAAAAAGCTAATGAGCAAATAGCTAATGGACTATTTAGGGTGTACAATCCATTGTTCCACACACCAGTAGTGACCAATCGGTTAGCCGTGAACAGAACAACATGGACGGCTCAGAAGCAACTCACAACGACTTAAAAATGATTACTAAGGAGACAAAGTGTTGTTTAAGATGACATAACATTAGTGTGAAAACCAGTCACGTAGAGTGATACACATAGTTAAACGTCCCAGTGCTGTTATGCTCTATATCATCACTCATTAACCAGTTGGTGAAAAAAAAAAGTGTTAAGAGGAGTGATGTTTTGAGATGAATTAAAAGAAGAAGGGTTATTGGGGATTTTTGTGTCCACCTCACCTTGATATGCTGGTCCCGAATCGGGGGAAGAGGGACAAAAATATATGCATGCATGACAAGTTCTCAGTTTATTATCAGCAAAGGGAGCATATTTAAGCTTTTGGCCAGATGCCTTGTGTCACGTACATCTGGTACACCAACTCATTAGCATGCAGGTCATAGAGAGACGCGGAGACAGATTAGCATTTCCAGTTAGACAGCAGGGTTCCAATGGACACAAACTGTTTGTCCGTATATTCGTCTGGACACTGGCTATAGGAATTATTACAATGTAAGCAAGGCACCAGGAAGCACCTTGATCAGGGTGTTTTATGGGTATAGAGACCTGGGAAAGGTCACACAATAAAAGAAAATCTTACACACACTAACTACGTCATTGAAACCTTTCATCATCTATTTCATATTTCATCTCACAAACCATTTTTCCATCTCGGCCATGAGTAAACACCTATTTTTTAAAATTACTGCCATTTCCCTTCGGTATTTCTCATTAGCATAAAAACAGACACATGGGCTCGTCACTGCTTTTGTTACAGTTGCAAATCGTCCTTTCCCTGTGCTGCAGTTCTTCAGGCCAGTAACTAAAAATTAAAAAATAAATAAATAAATAAAACAGCTGTATGAGTAATAAGACAAAGGATAGGATCTGGAGGCACTTCACACCCGCTGGGTTCATTCAACAAGAGGTGGGAGAATGTAAACAGAGCATGTTTGTCCTCCGTGGTTCTACAGAACACTGCGCAGATGTTACAGCCTCTCACCTGGGACCTCCACATACACACAGCTACATTCATTATTAATCAGGACTCTGGTGTTGGGAGGATTGGCTCTGTAATGAAATATGTGCAGTGACTGCAAGGTGGGGCCTTCTGCTCAGTCGCTGTTCGAGAAAAAAACGTTGCTCGGATAACAATCGATGCGAGGTGAACGTGCCTGTTTAAGCCGGGTTTTCTGGGCTCGGCCTTCGGAAAAACCGCAACGTTTTCTGCCAGTTCAAGTGGAATCAAGAGAAGCTCTTGAAGATCATGGTCTTTGTTAGATTTGTGTTGTGCAGAAACACAAATAAAATGTAATTCAAATTTCAAGTCACTATTCTTGATTAATGTTAAGGATCATTTCCCGTTCCGTCAAGGGCTTTCAAATTCATTCAGGATTTTTTTTATTATTATTATTAAATTATCATTCAAATTACATTTATACTTTTATTAGACTTGTAATATCTTATATTCATTTTAAGTAATATTGAATAAATTCAGCTAGATGTGTCTCTTTAATGTGGAAAATATCTTAACTCACACCGGTTAGTGTTAAGAAATTACGTCATTACCTTTTGTATGGCTCGGACACATCGATAACCACAATGCACCACCGCAGATCCATTCCATATTAAAGTGTAATGCTTAGGATGCGTTATATTTCAGTGTAAATCAGGAAAATTAACCTTTAAAGTCTGATGAAAATAGTGAATCGTAAAGACACACGAGTTTCATATCTTTTTCTCCCTCTAAAAACAATAATAAAATACATTTAAAGCCCTAATGGGCTTGTTAGTGGGCTGACAAGTTGAATCAGGTGTGGGACAAGGCAGGGGGTCCACAAGGCTGGAATTCAAAGCCATTATGATGAGCTATGATGAAATTTACTGAATAAATAATTGCATCAACATCGCTCGGAGACTTCAATCCAGCAACAGGAATTATTATCACACTTTCACTGCAATGTGAAAAATATTCGACCTTGGCAGATATCCTGTAACATATGTTAGAGAAGGTCTTACTGTTATGGCTGTCAGTCATATGTCAGTAGCAGGTGAAGAGTTCAAGTGTGCTGCACAGTTACTAGACATGATGCATTTAGGGGACCAATCCGGAGCAGAATAGGAGATGAGGAATGGAAGGGGCGCAGATGGCATTAGGTTGCAGGGATAAATCAAGATAAGGTAGATATGACTCAGGCTACAACTTGATTAGAATGATCAAAAAACAAAATGCAATCAGTTTTAATGTAATATACAAGATTAAAGAGCTGTCTTCTTTTAGAGTAGTTACATAGACACCAATCAGGCATAACCTTAACATCACCTCCAGGTAAACTAACCAACATTGATCGGCAACAATTCACCAGCAAACTGGTGACAGGGTCATGCGCACCCCATGCCTGTGTGGACCAAAAGTCCGATGCCATAATTCACTGAAAAAAAGTCACTGCTGGCCATAATAGAAAGACTTCGCAACCAGAATACCCAGTCACCGCAGCCAATCGTGGACTGGTCCCAGCAGGAAGAGACCCCAAGACTGCTGACCCAGCCTCCAACCTGCCCGGATCCCAACAAATCAGAAACAAAACAAGATTGTCATCATGTGCATCATGATGAAACTGCCTCTCATGAAGACCTTCCCAGGAAAGCAAGACCAAAACTTACCTCTTCTGCAGAGTAAAGAAGTTCATTTAGAGTCAACAGCAATAGAAATCACCAATTAACAAACAGCAGCTCAGATTAGAGCCGTTACGAAGCTTTACAGAGCAGAAGTAGCAGATACATCTCAATATCAACTGTTCAAAGGAGACTATTGTACATGTCAAAACTTTTGACTGATAGTGTCCTTTGCCGTTATGTGTACATCGATGTGTTTCATCGTCATCATCACAAACATTGTCATCATCACCTTGACAGCTGGGCAGCGCTCTGTTCCACTCAGGTCGGTTGGTGTTTCCCATTACACAGGTAAGCGTGGAGTAGCCCTGCAGTTGGTAGCCTGGCTCGCAATGGAACGTCAAACTGGAGCCCAGTTTATAGTCACTGCCGAGCCGAGTACCGTTCATCACACTGCCTGGGTCGAAACACGCCTCTCTCAACTTGGCTAGTGAGCAAAAGACAAATAACACAGAGTATGAGAAAAGTAAAACATGCATAAATATCCGAAAAAAAAATCCACTTTTTATTATCAATAACAATTGTTTGAGAGGAGGCAAGTGGTGTAGTGGTTAGCACTGTGTGCACCTCCAGGGTCAATGGTTCGACTCCTGCTACAGGGTCTGTGTGTGTGGAGTTTGCATGTTCTCCCTGTGCTTGGTGGGCTTCCGCCGGTACTCCGGTTTCCTCCCACAGTCCAAAGACATGCAGGGTAGGCTAATTGGTGTTTGAAATTCCCCGTAGTGTGCAAGCGAGCGGGTTGGCTCCCTGTCGCCACCTCGTGCACACCCCACCTCGAGTCCGATGTGCAGGATTACCGCTATAGAGAGCAAGTGAGTATTTTTATTTTAGCTTTCAAAATCTCTTTGGGATAAAATGCTGGTGAGTTTTTTATTAAACTCATAAACTCCTTTGTTCTTTTCCTCTGTTGAAAAAAAAAAAAAAAAACGTTACAGGTCAACCTGAAGGTTACAAGTGCTGATCCTGACGACTCCCTCTATAAATGTTAAACATCGACACTTTCCTTTGTTCAACAGCAGCGCATTTTTTATCTATTTATTATTAGGATTCTGAACATCTATCTAAACATACCACAAAGCTGCAATAACAAAAAAAAGAATAAAAAATGCAGACATCAAGCTAGATATCAAGCCCATAAAAAGGAGTTCAAAACCCCAAAAAACAAATACATGTGGCCTGGGGGTGGGGCCAGCCCCAAGTGCCTGTGGCTGGAGCATAATGAGTGCTGCAATCCATTCCAGCCGGCGGCTCGTTAGAGAAAGAATAAAGGAGCTGCTCGCAAGAAGACAAAAGAAGGAAGACGCTAGAGGATCAGTGCTTGCATGCAACAGTGCAGTAATTGCCTTTTCTCTCCGCCTCCCAAAAGATTCCTTAGATGAAATTCACACTCATCGACGCAAGCCAACTGCACCGCTAGAGCCATATAGGAGCTAAGCCTAGTTTTAAACAAAATACGATGATGCAGGAAGGTTAGGGACAGCCAAATGGGATTGTGTGGTGGTGATACGCCGCAAATTAAAACATTAAAACAATCTGTGAGTAAACAATACAGCTTGTTGAGTAGTCTGGCAGCACAGGAAATTCATACCCGTATCGTGTACTGGTGTCATATCCTGAGCTGTCAAACCATCACCAATCACTAAATCTGATACCAACTCTATACGGATAAAAGTAAAAACACTTTCTTTGCAGAACTAATGCCCCTCAGTGTGAACTTGTGTGCAGAGGGTTGGGGGAAAAGTAGTGCACAAGGTTCTATGTTGGGTGCCGTACCATGTTGCATGTTGTATCCTTCATCAATAAGGGGACTTATCCATAAAAGTTGTAATAAGTCATTTTCTCTTCCTATATTTATGCCCCCTACTATCTCTCTTACTTAAACGTTATAAGGCTTTACTCTAACAGCTAATAAACAGCAATACACTGATCTAATTATGTACAGATGCAGATGCTCAGAAATGCTGCAGTCAGCTCGAGGCCAACCAGTTACCAGTTAACTTCCAGGCAGTTACGGTGCAATGAAAAAGTAAAATAAAAGTAGGGATTCCCTAGTGCAAATGATACTAAAGTAAAAGTAAAAGACCTCCATTTACTTGTGTACTTGGGTAAAAGTACAGGGCTTATACCGTATTAGCTCGCATTAGCCTTTTCCATAGTAAAAAAAATCTCTCCTTCTCGCTCACTGATTTCTGATTGTAAACAGGCTGTTTTCATCTCTGTCCATGATGAGCTCCGTTTCTGCTTTCAAAAACCTGTTACATTATCAGTCAAAGGAAGGAAAGTCAGCAGGTGGTAAGATTCCCGCTGAAAATCCTGCCCACTAATGTGGTTAAGTAATGCAGTGCTATGTAGAAATGTAGGTACGTAAAAGCTCAACTATTTGCTGTACTTTGGAGTGGAGTAAAAGTAATAAGTATCCTACTCATACTCAAACTACTCATGTAAAGTTCAGATGCATGAAATATCTACTTAAGTACTGTAATCAAAGACATGCACTAGGTTACCTTCTATCTCTGGTTATCAGCAGCTCCTTGTTCTACTACTGTCAGAAAGGCATGTCTAGATTTCACATTAAACACACATTAAAGCTCTATTTACATTCAAGGAACGTTATATTCACATTTCTGATAAAATACACATACTAAATGTGGCAAAAAGTTTTTTTTATTTAGTCGTATCCAATTTCCACCCGTCACTAGGGGGCTCCCACATTAAGGCTACTACTACCACCGGTCAGTGACGGCGGAAGACTGCGACGTGCTTTCTCCGAACTACGTGACGCCAGCCGACTGCGATCCGCTCCTTCCACTTGCGTGAGTTCATGATTGGCGGTAGAGCCGTGACTGATGTAAGAACTATGTGCCTCCCGTCCAAACGCGCTGAAAGAGCTCAGGCAATCAGCTACAGCTACAGGCTACAGCATCACCCGGGAATCGAACTAGTGATCTCTGGATAATAGGGTGAGCACTTTACCACTACTCCAGTCGGGGGCTAAAAAGATGTACTTCTAAGGCAAAAATGTATGAACATGTACGGCTTGGAACAGGGCTGCTGTAAAGAAAGAACAATTCAGGAGATAAGTTATTACCACAATCTCAGCACTGAATTAAACCTACACCTATTGTTTCTGCCCACTTACCAACTGATATGGGGGGGGTTGATAAAACACACCAGTATGTGCTGCCACAAAGATAAAGTCACATAATTGTCTACAATGTCATTGTTGCATTAATTTATCTCTTTATGTATCTTGTTCAAGCCTAACAATGCACAAAGCAAGGTCCATGATGGATTGGCTCATGAGGAATATTGTGGAAGAACTCAAATCCTGACCTCTACACCTTCGTGAGAAATGAAGGTCTATGCAGGAACTCACTTGCTAATGCTCCGAAATCCAATGCAAAGCCTTTTTTTTCTGGGATCCTATCATACACGGAGTTCTATATTCTACTTATAAAAAAAAAAAAAAGTTTAGAGAAGTTGACTGTTGCAATTTCAGGCTCCTGACCAGAAACAGAGCTGAATGAGAAGCTCTGAAAAATTGAAGTGAAGCACTCAGCAGACTGTCAAAGGCTGAAATGTGTCTCACACAATAAGACTATATCTTGCAAAACATGCGAAGCCGTCTGCGACAGGCCTTCAATGTGTAGAAGAAAGAGAGCAAGTTGTGCTGCAGCCAAAAAATATGGCAGAAGTGAAGTCCGTTTTAAAGCTCTTGAATTATTGTGGACATTTCTTGCCAACCTGTGTCCTGGCTCTCTGCCCTGGTAAGGGGAAAAAAACAAAACAGTGTTGCAATAGAGCCGGAACCATTGGAAAGCCTTATTTTGAGAAAAAAAAAATGTAACACAGGTACTTATGCTCTGTGATAGTGTTGGGTGATGTGATGGTGTTGGCAGACGAAGTGCCAGTTGGTGCCACTTTAAAGAATACTGTGGAACTAGATTTGCGTCAAAAAAAAAAAGCAAAGAGAATGAAGAAAAACGAAAAAATTTTAAGTTGGCATAGAAATCTGGAAGCGGGTGAGGGGTATAGACTCGAATCGTTAAGTGTGTGAGGAGAACAGACTTAAGTCCACGTATCCAGTCTGGACAATGGACGTTGTGACGTCGTGTTGCATTGGTCACTGACACGAATGCGTACCGTCAATAGCCAGTGAACATACAGGAGGATCATGGGCAGGATATAGGAAATATTAAAAATAACGCTGGTGAATACTAATATTAAATATTAATGAAATTATGTAATAATACATTGATTTAATACTAAATGAAAACCTTCACATATTAAAACTGCTGCTGCCTGTCATGCATCCATGTTTTTTTTTCTTTTCTTCCTTCCTCTTCTTCTTGAAAGTTTACTCACTCATTACTCCTTGCACTCATGAGAGTTCGGTGTGTTCAGTTGGCCTCAGGTGACGTGAGAAGTCTTGTAGCCGATGATCCCTCATCTGGCGCAGCCGTTAAGTGTATGATGCACCATTTTTGAGTATCATTAAAAAAAATCTGCATCTGCAGAGTCTCGATAGTAATTGTCATCTGGCAGTAGGGTTTGCACTAAAGGTACATGGTTTTAGGAGTTGGATAAGACTGAGGAACCCTGTACCCCATGCCCAGGAGGAAACCAGCGCTTATGGGGTCTTTGTGACCTTGGGGTTAAAATCAAAACTATTAACCACTTAAAAAATGCATCCAAAGAGATCAAACATTTTCATGTAAGTGCCAATGCCCTAAAAGAAATTATATGCAAACAAAAGAGACCAAACTACAAAGATTCTTGTTCGACTACCCAACACATAGGTCACAAAGTACGAGTAGTTGACATCTCTGGATCTACTTCACCCACAGCGGTGATTAAAATCCACAAAACCCCTCCATGACCAGCATGGGACTGATGGACAGTCTATCATTTTAGAAACAAGGTCATCTTCCTTATTCCGAAAGCAGAATCCATCAACTAGGAGCAGCCTTTGTAACCAGAGGTGGTTTTTCCACCATGATCCTCAACCTCTCATAAGGCTCCCACGACCTTAGCAAACTAGTTCAGCACCATGGACAATGGCAATATAAGGATCACTGAAACCTCAAAAAATATCTCCAAACTTTTCTCAAGCAGCAAAGCCTCAGAAAGCTCCAGAGGCACCATTACTGAAGGCAGCACTTGACCAGAGCATTCAAAAATCAGCAGTTACCCGTTGGGGTCTTGAACATCGCTCTTGGTTAACAACCCAGCTGGAATAAGGAGGTTATGTGACTAAAGCACACAATGAGTTAAGGAAAAATAAACCCAATACCACTCCTAAAGTTTTTGCCTTGACATATTTTCAGTACCATATGGGGCATTTGTGTAGTTAATCCACCTGCCAGCATGTCGTTGTTTTTTTGGGAGTAGAGCGAAAACAAAAGAACCCGGAGGGTATGTGAACCCAGGGAAACATGCTAAGCCCCACATAGTAATCCAAGCTCAGGATCAAACCGAAGACCCCGGAGCTGCAAGACAGCACTGTTAGGTACTGCCACATTTACCCTTGTACTCCAGATGAAAGCCGGTGTAGCTCACTGAACCGTCACTGCGGAAGGCTATGTGCATGATGTTCGAGCTGCTTTCTATCTTCTCTGGCAGCTTGCTGTCTTGAAATGTCCCAATCAGATGACTGTTGGTGTGCGGGCCATCATAAATGTACAGGAAGTCATAATTGGGCTCGATGCTGAAGCTGCAATGGAAAGCAAAGACTCATGAAGGTGAATATTTCACTGAAATAGTGCATGCTTAATCAAAAATATTTAATAATAGCCTTATCATTGTTATGTTATTCAATCAGGTCTATAAATTGTGGAACAAATTTTGGAAGATTTTTGACATTTGGCCTCTGTACAGCAAGGAAATGAAATGAAACACTTTCAGTTTTAATTCATGGGGTCTGACCAAAGTGTAGCATTAACCATTATGCAATTACAGACATTTTAAGGTACACATTCCCATTTTGGCGGCTCATAAATAATGAAACAAGATAACATTTTTACAGTCTGCCTGAAATCTGGAACCCATAGAGATGACTAAATGCTGAGTTCCTCCCCTTGATATGCTTTTACCAGGCATTTACAGCAGCTGCCTGTATTGTAGCTGCTGCTTGTTTGTGGGTTTTCTGCCTTCAGCCTTGTCTTTAGTAAGTGAAAAGCGTTCTATATTAGGTTGAGATCAGGTGAGTGACTTGGAAAGAGAAATTCTTGGGTAGCTTGAACTGTATGTTTCGGGTCATTACCCATCTGCAATAAATGACGTCCTATCAAAAAAGATGCAGCATTTGGCTAAATCTGAGCAGAGAGTATAGCCCAATACACTTTCGATACACTCTTCAGTTGTCTTCCAGGTTGCGAGTCACTTACTTCTTTTAAGAATGTCCAACACTGTTGTATTGACCACTCCCAATGTTTCTGCTATCAATCTGATTGGCTTATATTTTCATTTTCTGCTTATAATGGCCTCCCTTAATTGCATAGACACCTCTTTGGATCTCATGTTGAGAGTTTAAGTGAATATCTACCAAATGCAAATATACAGACCAGACATGACCATTCAACTACTTGTCAGCAATTTCTTCCATTATTTATGAGGCACAAAAATGGGGGTGAGTGCAAGAAAATGGCTGTAATTCCTGAATGATTAATGCCACACCCTTGATTTAAAGCTGAAAACCTGGACACCAGTCACATGTTGCAGTGTCCAGTGGACAAATGACAAAGAACTAATCATTGTTCCAAATGTACTCTATGGACCTGACTGCATGCCATTAAAAAGCAACATAAGGTTTTTTAGTATAGTGTGTTACAGCTACAAAAACCGCTTCGATGAACCTTGATGTAGATTCTACAAGTCCCCGAACATGATAGATTCAAATAATATTGCTTCAAGTACTGTTTTGACAATACTGGTGGAAGCCAATCTCTAAAATGTCACTCGAAAATCAATCACAGCTTTTTTAGAAAGTCCTAGCATATGATTTACATCATTTCCATCCTCATCGATTCATTCAGTAAGCCTAGGTGACTCAGTCTATGGATAGAAATGGGCTCATCCTGAAAGAGATCACTCATGTCAGGATAAAGCTGATCAGTCAGAGGAACTTTATTGATCTGCAGTGATGTGTCCCTCTTGAGAAAGACAAGTGGAGCCAAAGCATGGCAGGGGATTAAAACATCCCTCACACAGCATAAAAGATCCAATAGGTATTTTTTCCTTCAATTCATCTGAATCTAATTATCGACCCTGGATTTAACTATACTATGAACCCAAAGAATCCATGAAAAAAAAGGGGAGGAATCCGTATCCATAAGGTGTCTTCCACACTAGCAGACACAAGCTGAAAAAAATTTCAGATCATACACATTTGAAAAGGTGGCTCTTTATACGTCAAGAGTGTGATTCGCGGACGAAAAAATGGCATTATTGGAAATCGAGCAAGAAATGGTCCCGAACGATGATAAAAATGATATTCTGTGTAATGGACGTAAAAAACGCTCCACTTTGCACTTTTAAAATGTAGGTAAAATCAGACTTCTCAGGAGAAACGATTCCGCCTGAAACACCCCCTTTTATCTCTTCCGAAAGAAGGAAGAAAATGATGTGCATTTCCCAGAGACTAATGCATGAGGACATGCACTGCTATGTCAGTTTAACTTACTTTCCCTAAAATCTCCCTTTTAGCTAAAAACATGATTCCAGTTTCCAGAACACAAAAAGGGAAGAGCTTACCTGATGAATGCTAATGAGATGACATAATCGGGGTGCACTGTGATGAACCAATCGCAGTCCTTGCTGTGTGGGTAGGGGTGAGGGAAGTTTGGGGAGAGGATAAATCCTGATGAGCCCGTGATGTTTCCTCCACAAGGAGCTGAAAGGCGAGGGATAGAACGCTGTTCATTATTGTTAATTGGAAAAGACAAACGCTCGAAAACGTGCTAATTAAGTCAGGCATGCTCAGGTGTCTTCGGATACCCTGACTGGGGAAGCAAGGGACACAGCGGGTGATGGGCGTGTCAGGGTAAGAAGGGAAGCTCATGAAGCGATGCACCCATCATGCAAGCCTCTGGAGGCGGGGTTATGATCTGAGGTCGCTTCAGTCGTTCAAGTCTAGACTCAACAACGTTATGGGGCAATTCAAAGTTCCTTTGATGCCAAATTAACGTTGCTACAACGTTTGGAGCTTTATCCCAAACCTTGCAACACGACATGGTTACATCGCTTTCTCATTGATTAGCTAGTCGTGTTTCATTCCTATTAGCTTCTGGTTAAAGTGTTGTGGTTTAATTACCCTTTGCGATCCCCAGTGTGTGCATTCTACACCATCGTTCCTTGTTCCTACCATATTAGACAAATCTTAGCCCGAACCGAAGTGTTAATTAACCAAAGTCCGGGCTTGTCCGTGATGCCCCAAGAACTGAACAGTAAGATCAAACATGTGACCGGAAAAAAAACAAAACAAAAGCTTTTATAAATAAATGAGGTGTCTGAGTCGCATCGCGATCGATTGAATTGCAAAGTATCCTTTAAAGCCAGTAGGGGTTCATTTATTACCTACACTTCCATTATTACTTCCTAGTTTATTTATTACTGTAGAATCCATTTTAACATCTTGTACCAGCATGCAGGAAAGCACATGACAAATCAAATCAACCCAAATCAAATCAATACACTGCTCCACTTTGTCAGGACTATAAAGAGAGAAGAAAAAGGACAACACATCCATCACGCCGAATTTTAACAATAAAATAACTTCAAGCTTTTTTTTTTTTTTTTTTTGAACAATAGTTTTGCAAACTGCAGCTGATTGCTGAATTCCGGCGAATTTCCCCCATCACAGGACACGCCTCATATACTCTGGCGTCTGAATGCTGACTGAGCACTCGATCAGATATTTCTGTCAAAAAGATTTATTATTAAAGAAGTTTTCTCGTCTGACTCATTTTCCGGCTGGACTTCACGGTGTTCCACTCTGCCATGGCAGGTGTGAAATGCTTGAAATGAGGTGCGCCCAAAGTTCCCAAAGGCCTTTTAAACGGAACTTCTGCAAATTGAAAAATCTCACCAATGCAGGTAGGCGGGCTCGGTTGCCAGTAGTATCGGTTTTCCACCTGAATGCAGGTGATCCGAGACTCGCCCTGGAGCTCGTAGCCTGGGTCACACACAAAGGTCATGGTGTCGCCCGGTTCCTTGCCCTCGCCGCTCCGCGTGCCGTTCATCGGGGTTCCTGGATCCCTGCAGGCGGTCGCTACTGAACCTGGGAAGAAAAACAAAACGGAGCAAAATAGCAGAATCAATTGTTTTAGGCGTTATTGTAATGGGATATACAGTAATGTTGCTGGCTGAGGATGCGTGAGGCTCAGGTTGAGAACATCAGCAGCAATTCGCATTTCCATTTTCATGACATTGGTTGCTCTTTAAAACGTTTGCTGCATTGCTAATCTGTCTTATCTTTTGAAAATGTTCTAGTTTTTAAATCCTTTCTGATAGAGAAACTTTCAGTAAAGTGAATGGCAGTTGGTTGCTATGACAATCGGTGATGATAAAACAGGGCTGCAAATTCATTCTCCTGTAGCCTTCCATCAGATACACAGGACAAGGGAAGAAATTTTGTGATTTTTAGTCTTGACTCAAGGCTTTGAAACATTTAAAAAAAAATTATTTCTGTATAGATTCCTCAGCATTTACCTGCTCTCCTGGCTGACTGAAAATTAATCCAACGCCTTAACCTATTATATTAAGGCTTGCAAGAATAATTGAGCTTGTCATACTGACATCTGTGGCAGAATTGAACACAAATTTATCGATTCTGGTTGTGCACTGTAAATGCGAGATGCTTACTGGAAAAGTCGATAGCGAAGCCAGACTTGCTGATGTAGAAATCGGTCTCGAACTGAATGGTGACGATGTTGAGGGTGCTGTGGATCCCGTCAGGCAACAGGGAACCGCTTACTTCTCTTAGAAGCATCTCGTTATCCGGACGTCCATCCCATACCTTCAGGATGTCATGAGATGCTTCGGTGTCAAAGGCTAGAAACTGGAGGCTTTGGAGAGAGAAAGAAGTGACATGATTCGAATTCCGATGAGACCTTTTAAAAAGTTCCTATTCTGTCTTTCAATGGGGAACCCATCCTTACACTCATCCATGCAGTAATTATGACTAAGGGTCATTTGGAAACGGCAATCAAAATTAAATTCATGCATCCGGACTGTCGAAGGAAACCAGACTACCCGGAGGAAACCCACCAAGCACCGGGAGAACATCCAGCCTCCATGCACACGGTGCAGAGGTGGGATTCAAACCCCCTACTGAGCCACTGCGCTGCCTCAGTAGGAAACCTAATTAGCCAAAAATGATCCCACACTTTGTTTCTTGTGTCAAGATGAATAAATCTTGCTCTGGATCTGGATCTCGGATTTGGCCAATTTCAATGTCTTTCTTTGGTACTGACACCAAATCAAAGCAGACTGTCTCACTAATGGACGTCCATCATTTCTCTGATCAGCCGCTTCACACTGTGCATCCGGAGACCATTCAACACAGTCTTGATCTTTGTCTTCTTCTCCATTACTGTGATGCTCTGAAGCTTTATCACAGAATATAATTAGCAGACATATTTTAACATTTATTTCCTCCTTTCCTCCTCTGGGTCACTGCTGATCCGGTCTGCTAAACTGTAATTAATTCAACTTTCTCTTTTGTAAATCCAGTAAATCAGTGAGCTACATACATTGTAATTGTAAAGATCTACACCTTGGCAAAATATTGAAAGTAACGTCTTAATGAAATGTATTTTGTGCAGAACAGCTGAGGTACCTGACAGTATTGCCCGAGTCCACCTCGATGGTCCATGTACAGCGGAGATTGTTGTCGTAAGGGAACGGGTATCCAGGAGATAATATCCTTCCTGAAGCTTCAGCTTTAAAATTTCCACCACATTCCGCTACAGGAGATCAGAATAAACGGGTCATTACGCTGTCATATCTTTTCTTGTTTTTCTTGATCGGTGCAATTTTCTTTCAGATAGTGGTTAACTTGTGAAGAATAAGATGTATTGGATCAGGACAAAATGCATGGTGAAGCACGGGGGAGGTAGCACAGTAATCGATTTAAAGCCAATGCGCTGTAAGTAGAAAACCTAATTCAGCTAATTTAATAGTTTTCTTCAAAACAATATACTAAGAAAGAATTTGATGCTATATATATATATTTTTTTTTCATTCAAGCATTATTTACTAGAGCTTGAGTAATTGCATTTGTGAATGAATTGCATGAAAAGGACAATAATTATTTATCCTGAAAACCTAAAACAATATAGCTTGTATGGAAAGTATATACAAAATTTAAATACTGCTTGCATAACAATTAAATAATATTAAGTTGTTTTCTTAAAGTTTTACGTTCATACTGTACTGTAGCTTTTACAACATGCAATTAAATGTGACATAAACAAAAAATATATATTTATTTATCTATTTATTTACATACTTAAATGAAATGCTATTTTACGTTATTTTAAGCTAGTATCTGTTGCCACTGTTGTAAATGTAATAAATTCCTGATTTGTATTAATAGTTACTGTATTATATACAACATAATATATGCTAGAGGCGGTTATGCATGTGCAGAGCATCACGCTTTAACTGCACTTCTTTGCTCCCATGTTTAATTAATGCTAAAACTCTACATGATCCCAGACCCACTCTGGAAGCCATGTATTCATCATCATAGGGGGGGCGAAAACGGTACCATAATCGTACTTATCACAGTGCTCGTCAGAAACATGGATTTCGAAGCCACATATGAAGCGTCAGCGCTAACAGCTGCTAAGTCATAATTGCGTAGCATAAGCTTCTTTGCAGATGACGGGAAGAAAAATGAGCTGGGTGGAGACGCTTTAACCAGCTGTTCTGTCTCTTTAGCGGTGATGTGGCTTCACAAGGGATGAGGATGGGAAATTCTAGACAACTTATTACTTATCACTTATGAAGTCTCATTACAGCTCTCAGCATTGATTGATTGATTGATTGAAGACGAAGAAACTAACATGCAAGAGACTAGAAAGGCAGTGAAGAGTTTCCCAAATAGAGCAGTGCAGCATGGAATTTCTTTACGCCTACTTTGCTTGTCATTTTCCTGACTCTAGAAGAACCTATTGTTACAGAATGTGGTCAAGTGTAAGAGCCAGACTGTAGATCACTGTATTAAGTGTTTAGAGTAAATACAATGGAAAGACTAGTGACAGGGCATGTGACCAATGGTTCTGGCTCCTAAAGAGGACTCTCTCTGATTAATCATTTGGCTACTGTATTACACCAGGACTGGCGCATGACCACAAAAATGACACCTACGTAAGCAAGTAAAATATTCTTGAATCTAGCCAAAGCTATATTTATTTATTTTTGCTATTTGTTTTTGTTATTTATGTTTTTTTTTTTTTAAATATAAGATGATTAAGCTTATTTCTAGTAAAATAACTATAATAATAAATTACAAGCAAAAGAAAATCTTGTTCTACAGACAAATAAATTCCTAAAAACTAGCATAATTATCTAGTAGAACAAGATATTTTTTTGCTTGCAATTTTAGGAACATTGGATTAGAAATAAGTGACTAATCTTTATTTGGTTTGTTTTAATCTAATTCTAGTAAATTATACATACAGTACAGTAGTTTTGGATAGATATAAGAATATTTCATTTCTAAGCTAAGCTAAGATGCTAAGATTTTTTTGTAGTTTGGAACAGGACAGTATTAAAATGCAAAAATCTATGTCTTAGCAAGAGAAAATATCTTGAATCTAGGCAAATTTACAGTATCTACACTTGCGTGAAATAAGATTACAACAGAATGAATATACGATTATTAAACTTATTTCTAATGAAATTTTACGAAAAATATATCTGCTAGTTTTAGGAATACATTTTTCTGCCAAAGGAACAAGAAATGATAGATACAGTGCTGTGAAAAAGTATTTGTCCCATTCCTGTTTTTATGTATTTATTTTATTTATTTTATTTATTCATTTCTTTCTTTCTTTTTTGCATTTGTCACAGTTGAATGATTGAGATTATCAAACTAATTTTAATATTGCACAAAGATAAATACCGCGGTAAATACAAAATACAGTTTTTAAATGATAATTTAATTTATTAAAGGAAAAAAGCTGTCCAAACTCCTTGTCCATACCTAAAAAGTAATTGCCCCCTTGCTACACTAAATCCATTTTTTGGAATGCTGAGTTAAATTTCACTTGCCAGACCCGGGCCTGATTACTGGCAGACCTGTGGAATCAAGAAATCAATTAAATAGAACCTTTCTGACAAAGTCAAGCATGCTAAAAGATGGTTACAAAGCCGCTTCTATGGTGAGAGCCATTACCGACAAATAGAAGGGGGCAATACTTTTCAACAGTGCTGTAGTAATTACGAATTTAAGAATTAAGAATATTTCACTTGCTAACATGTTATATTTGCAGTGTAAAAATGTCACTGTGTCAAAGTAAATTAATTCAAGAGGCTTGACTATGAACACTATGCTATAGGCAACTACTATAGTGAACAATGAGTTCCCAGCAGGAAGTTTTTGGTTGTATAAACATTGTGGTACCATTATTGATGTTGGGAGACCATTGGTATCGGGTTCTTAGGATTATTTCTATAAAATGACATTGGACCAACGTTGACCACATGGCTTTGGGATATAATTGACTGACTGATTCGAAATAATGTTGCAACTACAACTTTAAATCAATATTTGTTAACAGCATTTATTTTTGCATCCACCCCCTAACAGAAATAAATCCATGAAATGCTTATCCTTCTTTCTGCAACTAAGTTGAAACGGTGGTCTCTATGGTGAAAGCACTGCATGCCAATCACTGGTTCACCAGGAAAGCAGCTGCCGGGGCTAATAAATGCACACATATTGCTCCGTCAAACACGGTGCACCACAAAGCAACTCATCCTAGTAAAATATATATATATACAGTATATCGCACATCTGTAATTTAACAAACCATTATATCAGGAAGAAAAAAAAGAAAGAAAGAAAGTAAACAAACAAATCAACTAGTTTGTATGTTAAAAAGTGATAATCAAAGTTGATCATGTCATCCAGGTACAAAGTGTAACACATACAGTACAGTATATCCCTTTTTTGAACAGATGCATTGCAAAAAACACTATTCTCAGAATATCCCTATCTCCTCAACCACAATATTCATCCACTTTATCCTGCTTCGGGGTATCTTCCCGAGTAGAGGATAACAGGATTAAATCATCCACATTGATTATTCAGGAGAATACCCAAGTGTGTGCAGAACTGCATCTAAACAAAGCAGAATTTGCAAATATCGAACTGCAAAATCGCAATGTACTTGTGGACTTGTGTGACACATTTAAATCAGTTGCTTTTTTTTTTTTTGCAAGCATGAGAAGGAAATTTTGTTTACTGCTTATACAGTAAACAACATATAGGCCATTTCCAGGGGAAAATAGATTCAACCAAATACCTATGCAGGACGGGAGCTGGTGGTCCCATGTGCGCCTCTCTCCTGTCATACACCTCAGCAGACTGCTGCCATGGAGCGTGTAGCCTGGGTCACACCGGTATGTGACAGTACTTCCTGCAAAGTGGCCTTGGTCGCTCACTTTGGAGCCGAACTGCGGCACGCCTGGCTCGTCACAGTGAGAGAGCTCGAAACCTGAGAAAAAGGCCAGAGAGAGCTGGGATTAGTGTGAGGAAATGGATGCACTGGTTTGTTTTTAGTGTAAGAGCTTTATCCTGCTCAGGGAAGCGTTTGAGCCAAGAGTGGCATTGTGACCTTTCAGCAAGGCTACTAAAAGTGATCCTGGTTAAAGATGCAAATTCCCACTTCATTAAGAGACTTAACTAACAGCCTTGTTCCATTCTGGGCTGGATCACGTCACCTCACCATGCTGGCAAACCAAGTTCGGTGGAGTGAAATGGTTTTGGAAGGACCCTCTTCACAGAATTTGCAATTATCTAACAAACCTTAAATGACCCTTTAAATGAGACTACTGATGTGTACCTGGCTCATTCCCCTACTAGCCAGCAGTCACATTATTAATGTGTGTATTAATGTGTATTGAATCTCTCTCCGATACAGCAGGTGGCAGTATCACCAAAGTTGGTTTGTGAGCTGTCAATAACAACAAAGAGGAAAACAGAACATGGAAGTCAACCTTTGCCAAATATTACTGACATTATCTTCTCCTGTGTCTTTCTACTTTATCAGCTACAGTATGGCCGCGTAGCTCAGAAACCGAGATCGTCACACAGAAATATCAGGGGAAAACATGGCCGTGATGACGTAGCATACTAAACAACAATCCAGTTCATACTGTATTTGATTCGAGCCCTGCCAGAGTACACCGTACCATGCTTGAGGACAAACCTTTCAAGTGGACCATGCTAGTGGGCAAAGTACACAAATCCTGTCCATAAGTAAAATTAGAGACACCTTAGGTCAAATAGAACATTTAAAAGTTAGAAGTGAATGTCTACTTGAATACAAGTGCAAGAAAACTACAAACATCTAATTTACTTAAGTATCAAAATGACTAAGTTACATGTATTAGCTCACAATGCGCTCTCCTGACTGTGACCGCCCCGTTTTTTTCCGCTGTCTGGAACTTGCTTCACCCCTAAACTTACTAAACGTCTCAGAAGGGAAACACAATAATGCATAAAGTCAGCACGTGGCTGTATATCACACACCACTATGGTTTTGTAAAGCAATGCCATGCAGAAATGTAGGGAAGTAAAAGTACAGATATTTGCTGTAAAAACAATAAATAAATAAATAAATAAAGTATTTAGGGGTCGACTGCATCATCGATGATGCCAATAATTTTTTTTCTTTGCAAGTGTTTTTGTGAATTCAATTCTTGTATTTTATATTTTATTGTATATTTTTATGAAATGAAAACAAACAGTAAATGGTTTTCTTTCCAAAAAGTTAATTGACAAATTCCTCAATTAATGTAAAAAAAAACAGACGCATGTCAGATTCTTGTCTCCACATGCGTTGGAGTCCCGCCCCCGCACCTAGCGCTCCATTCACATGCAAGATTTATGTAGACGACTCTATTAGCTATAGCAATAGCTAATTGCGGTGTTGTTTAGGAGGAGTAATGTGCTGATGCATGCCCGTGTCCAACAGACCAGGTACAGTAGGGCTTGAATTAAGCTTTTTTTAAAATATGTTTTGACATAAATATTCTTATACACAGGTAAGAATCTCTCCATGATAAAATGACTCGAAGGGCTTCGGAATTCACACGAAGGGCTTCAGTTTCAAATAATTTTCAAGTTTCAAAAAAAGCATTATAATATTAATAATAATAATAATAATAATAATAATAATAATCATAATCATAATCATCATGATTTTTTTGCTATTTGTGTCCAGCGTTGAATAATTATTTGAGCACGAATGGCTGGAATGACCGAAACAAAGCTGTTCACATTGAGTGTGCTTTCACTTAAAAAAAAAAAAAAACTGTAAGTACAGTACAGTATATGTTTGTGCGCTGTTGTTTTTCTGCTTTGCAAAAGCTGCTCGTATCGGCTCATATGGGCAGCGTTTTAATCAAAGGGGAGAAGAACAGTGTAAAGTGAAAGTGTACAGCAGAAACAGCAGCTTTATTTCATTCAGAAAATACTCAGGTCACAAACGACAGCGCAGCACCATGCACGGTGTGTGTGACCGGCTGAAATGTGCTTGTGAATACGCCGTATAATGAATGTAAAGTGTTCACGTGAGCTCGCAGCACGCGATCATATACAGTATAGATTTATAAGAAATTTATTTTTTTAAATGCAGTTTCTCTTCATATAATCCCCCAGAAGTACATTATATACAGATTTAAACTCGCTAAATAAGTGCTGCCTTTGCGGCGCTGTGCCAAGAATGCGATGTGAGCCGCTTTATTTCAGTCATAATATACTCATATATTTTTGCTGTGTAGTTTGTGTGTGTGTGTGTATGTGTGTGTTTATAAGACTTGTATTTCGAATTAATGTTTCAGAAACCATGCTTTATTTTTCTCTCAGTAGAAGCCCTGTTTGTGTGAGGAATCTGAGTGTGTGTTGGTGTGAACAGCTGAGACAATAGGAGACCTGCTGAAACCTGATGTTACCTGAGCCAGGTGTGAATGGGTCTCACGTACATATTCATGAAACGTCATAGATTATTCAGTGAAACAGAGGCTCTGCTGAAAAAAGTTAGCCACATTTCTGAGTGTTATAACTTAGTTGTTTTGCTATGGACACACACCATATGAATGGGTATGCAAGACATGGGATGTTTGGTATCAAATGAAAGCTCTGTGTATTCCATGAACGTTGATCTGCATGAAACTTTGGTTATATGAACCAGACTCATGTTAATACACTTTACATAAATTACTACAATCCCACTGAGATGGCCTGCCATGTGGGACGTGGCTATGCCCACGACCATCTCTGATTGGGACAGACCTGCACCGTGAGATTAAAAACCTAAGGTCCGAGCAGCCTCGGCACGTTTCTGAACGTCACGGCCGTCTGAAAGGAAGCAAGCGGAAGCCTCTCTTTCTCCGCTCTCAACCAACAGCCGAACTTTGACTCCTGAACTGCGCCACCCAACGATCGAAGACTAGCAAAGCAACTTCGGCTTGAACTCTTACGCCGCTTGAACGCCGTCTTCATGCCATGAAGAAACCACAGAAGAAGTCTCAGAGCGTCGGCATCGGTAACCAGGCAACCAACGGGCTTTCCCGAAAGACGTCACCTCAACACAGCGCACCGACTAATCAGCAACGCCGTGATTCCCGAACCAATGGGAACAACCGCCATGTAACGCAAGTAAAACAAACAAAGTTTCATACCTCGCTGAATGGTGTGCGCGAGTCATAACTAAACCGTAAGATTAAACCCAAGGCTCTGCTCTTGTGACTTTCTCAGGTCTAGTAAACATTACAAAAGAACTCCATTAACTTTCACAGTATAAATTGTTCATGTGTATGTGCCTGCGTGCGTGTGTATGTGTGTGAATGATTAAATAGCGTAGTTTCATGCATCGTAGATTAGTTCAATAAATTCTTGTTTCTTTATAAAGAACTGTTGTTTTGCTCATGTATTTTAAAGTTTAAACATTTGCCCAGATCTTACGTTACCTTGAATCGCTACATATATTGGTGGAGAATGCGTTGCGCATTGTGTCCACAATAAAAATACTACACCCAAGACTTTCATGAACTCAGTTCTGCGTTCAAAACAATCTGCCAGGTTTGTTTATTCTCCTTTTTCTCTACCTTTCTGCTAGAGTTTGACATAAGTTTAAAAGTTGCACATGAATCTGACATATTTACATCAGCCACATTATGAAAGCCCAGTTTGTGCTCTAAATAAATAAGGGGAAATGTATTAGCTACTATATTGGTAAATTTGAAATTTAAGAAGAGCGCTGAATCACTTCAGCAAGGCCTCAGACCTCTAAGAGTTAAGGAGAGTAACAAGGAAATTCACTGTTGTGCATGATATGGAGTGTTCACATTACGCAAAAGTACAGTTGAACCTTGGATTGCAAGCATAATTTGTTCCAGAAGCAGGCTTGTCTACTCCAAGCACATATGTATTGAAGCAAATTTCCCCTATAAGAAATAACAGAAACTCTGATGATTCGTTCCACAACCCAAAAATAAAATTATTATTACAAAATATAAAGTAAACAAATTTACCTGTACTTTACTTTCGAGAAGAGTTATGGCTATATTGTTTGAGACCAGAGAGAGAAGAGGAGGAGGAGGAAGGGGGCTACTGTGTAGGATGACTTTCACACACGCACACACGTGCGTGCACACACACGCATGCACATACACACATACACACACACACACCAGTTTACAGACAGAGACTTTTACTCACACAAGCGCTTACACATGTGGGCACACACACACACAGACACACACACACATACAAAAACAAAATAAAAAATGCTTCATGATTTACAAATCCAATTACAAAAGGTATGCATATTTTGTTCAGATGAATAAAATAAGAAAATGTCACAAGAATGCCTCCATAATGCCTCCATTATGCTAGTATCTGTGGAATTTGTTTATCAAGCAGTCCTGCTTTTCTATCTGTCTGCTTTTTTCTCTCTCTTCTATTCGCCTCTGCTGGAACTCATTGTGTTTTACATGACTTAATTTTGGTACTACAATATTAAATTGTTTAATATTATTTATTTCTAAAAAAAAAAAAAAAAGTGCCTCTACTCTCTTCTTTCCAGACTTGCACCATCTTTTTTTCTTAGCTTGAATCGATATTCTGATGTCCTGTAGAGATAAAACCCAGGATCAATTCTTAAAGGAAATCCTTATGTATTTATTCCTCAGTATCGACTCACAAATCACTAACTCTGAAAACTGTAATAGATATGAAGTTATATTTATGTTTATTTTATATTTTGTAACTCTGAAAATGTAAATATAAAGTTGGGTAACCTTACAAGATCTGGACGGCTCCATTCTTTACGTGTGTAACAGATATTCATGAGCCAACAGCGAGGACAGCAGTTGCCAGCGTTGTGTGTAGGAGCTGATAGTATAACAACATACATGAGCCAGGGATTGGAGCTCAAGCACGATGAGTAGGATGAGGGAAATTCTCCTGAAGCTGCATTTTGCAGCACATACAGTAGGACTGTGCATAAGAATAAAATCTTAGCAGTGAAATCAAATGTTAATGCACCTTTATCCTTTTATCGTTGGTTAAATTTACAAGTCATTATTTTTACGGTTTAGGAGCGCAGTGCTTTTAACAAAGCGCTTTTGTTTTGTTTTTTTCCAGACCTTTGTGCTATCAAGCCACACAGCACTTTTGTTAAATACTGCATCTACACTGGCAATACATTTGGATCAAAACTTTTTATGTTGTTCATCCGAGTGCTGTAATAGATGCGAAATTGCAGACTACAAAGAAAACTATGTTGCATTTATTAAAGGACAGGCAGAGAAATCTGCTGAATATCAATACAGTTAAAAAAAAATCATCTTAGGAAAGGAAAAAATTATTTGATTTAGACCTACAACCTACACTGTCTACACCTAAACAATTTGTAATAAGAAATGATACTGTACTAGGAATATATTCACAATGTTGTATTTATTTTGTTGTAATATTACATTCAGAAATGTAAGATAATTTTGACTAAATTCAAGATATTTTCACTTCCTAATATATCAAGGGCCCCCTCCCCCTTTTTTTACATGCACACTGCAAAAAAATAAATAAATAATACATCTTAGCAAGTAAAATATTGTTGCATCTAGTCAAATGTATCTATATATATATGACACTACAAAAAAAAAAAAAACTTCTTTCAAGAAATTAATAAAAACAACTAGCAAAATTATCTACCAATAGAACAAGACATTTTTGCTCAAGAATCTTCTATTCAGTTTGTTCTAATCATGTTTTAAGAAATGATAGATAAATTTAACGTTGAGTTTAACATTTTGACATCATTAGCAAGTGAGATATTCTTGAATCTAGCCAACCTATGTATAATTTCTTAAAATACGTTTACATCAAGTCAAATATAAGATTTTTAAGATTATTTCTAGTCAATCGCAAGTAAAATTTTTTTTTGCTCTATTGGTAGATAATTTTGCATCCTTTAAGAAATAAATTCCTAAATATTAGCAGAATTCTCTAACAATATAACAATATAACTCACTGGCAAGTTTAGTAACATTTCACTAAAAATAAACTTGATAATTTTATATATGTATTTTTGTAAACTTATTTTAGGAAATTATAGACTAGTCTAGATTCAAGAATGTATAATTTGCTAAGATGTCCAAGTTTTGCAGTGTTGTCCTTTTGGATCATTTGTACTTTAATTAGGTGTACTTTAATTAGTGCTTTACAGTGGTGGCCAAAAGTATTGAGTCAAAAGTGAAAATCAGTGTTTTAATGACAGTTTCATTGTTGAAAAAATAATGACTATTAAGAATAATGAGAATAATTTGATATTTTATGCAATGAAATTGTTATATAGCAATCAGTGTTTAATATGAACTCTTTTATTCTTCCAATCCGCGTCTGCAGTACTCTGGTGCCACTCGCTCAATCCATGCCTGCTTGATTGCTTTCTGAAGATCATGTACAGAAATAAATTTGCCACACCAGTTGAAAATTCACTTGAGAATTCCCAAGTTTTATTTTTTTATTTTTTTAAATACCGGCTACAGAAAGTAAAAGTCCTACCACATATTTGTTCCATTCATTATCTAAACCAGCTGATTGTAATTAGCTCCTCAGCCAGATGGGCGAGAACTAATTAGTGACATCACCTGTGGTGTGCAAAGAGAGAACTATAATGCATAGCATATGTTGTCTTAATATTTTGGCCACCACTGTACTTTAAGTATCTCTTTCAATTCATTTTCTGGACTAGTAAAAAATAAGCCCCAGGCCTTTCTTCTCACTTTATATCATTCTTTGCATCATACTATTGCCTTTATTTGTCTTAATATTGGTTAATCTTGGTCGCACACAAATCCAAAACAAAGTCCTTTAAAACATCTGTTAATATCAAATTTTCTGATGGGGATGTAAAAATAATTCTTTCTTCTTATCTATTATATTAAGACAACGGGACATAGCTTCGCTATCTTACATCAGCTACATCATGTACAAAAGTATACACTAAACAAAAGAAATGGACTTTTGTTAAATAACAACATACAGTAAACAGATTGTGGGGTAGCTAAAACAATAGATAAAAAGTACTAGCTGCCTTACAATATACCACGATCAGCCATAACATGAGCACCACACAACATTAACACATGGACTTGAAGGTGAACAAAAGCTAGCCTGTACAGTCCGATCCGACAGAAAAGCCAACGCAGGACAAATCACCAAAAGATACAAAAAAGTCAATGCTGCTATTGAAAGAAAGTCAGCAGAATACCCAGTGCACCACAGGCCACCATGCATGGAGGGCAAGAAGGCAAAGAGACCAAGACTGTTGACTTGGCTACAACCTTTCCAAATCCCAATCCGATCAATCACCCATGAGATGCACCAAACAAACAAGTACATTCCATGGAGGCTCCACCCGGCAGCCCATAGCATCCAAGTCGTCCAAGTGGCAGACAGCACAGAACACCCTCAGAGTCCTTATGGAGTAAAGCCCTAAGTGGCTAGAGCTGCCTTGGTGGCACAAGGGGAACAAACACAACACTCGGCGATAATGTTTTGTGTTGTAATGTTATGGGGGATCGACTTATGTCTTGGAAGGGATGTTCTAGCTTAATCAATACAAACCATGCTAGACCATTTTAAAAAGGTTAGTGCAAAAGATCTCTACCAAAAGTATACTCCTAGCTCCCTCGTATTTCCTTTTCAGAGCTTAAGTCCTGACCTGACACAGAAGACTTTCCTAAAAGCACAGGTGACATTAAATGAGCTGAAAGGTCAAAATGTACAACCAAAAACCAAAGGTACCTAATGTGCCAAGAGAAATCCAGCAGCACAATTCTAGTGTTTCTTCTAAGGTGACAAAGGGTCAGTGGTATCTACCCCAGACATGGTACAGTAAGCGTGAAACTTGTTATAACTGCAAAAGAAGCAGAGAGTTAAATAACTCTTTTGAAATCCTGCGGTGAAGTAGATAAAAAAAAAAGAAAACAACAGCAGCGTGTCTTTTATTGGCAAGAGTTGGACAGAAATAAACAGGTAGAGTGATGCGAAAGGATTATGTGTTACCACTGTTTTACGTTGTGACTGGCAAATACTCCTGCAGAGTCCAATATATGATTTTCCACCTAGAGTTGCAGCAGGAACTACTGTAGTGTTATAATCTGAAGATATGGTTTGAGCCATTTCAGAACATGGTGGTGAATTAAGTAAGAATAAAGTGAAAATTTGAAATACGGAGAGTGATTATCTCATCAAGCAGCAAACCAAAAAAAGGAGACATTTTTGTTTCTGATAATTACTTAGACTGGCTAGGGAGGCAGAAGAATGGTTCTGCAAAATCTTGTAAACACTGTCACCAGTATTAATTCAGATGCATTGCGTGAAATCCATATACTCATGGCTGCTGCCCTGGTGGCAGCCTCAAAAGATATATAATAAGCATTACAGTTGTGAGACAGTAGAAAGACAGAGCTATGGGACTCTGCTGTTGCAATTTATCCAGGTCTATCTGACACGGTGCAGCAGCTGAAAGGTGAAACAGCTATTCAGGGAGCTGAGTGGTACATATCCTCAGATTCAAAAAAAGAAAATGCATTTCATAACTCCTGCAACAGATACATTAGAAAGACTATATGCGAGTAAGATAAATGTATATATGTGTGCTGAAACTCTTGAAAAAAATAGGTGCAGGATGGATTGCGAAGTTAAAAAAAAAAAAAAATCAATGTTTTATACCGCTAGGCTGAGTCAGGAAAAGAGATGGCAGTTTCCGGTTCTGCAGTGATTACTGAAAATAGAAAGAATATGCAGTGTCTGATCGACACCTCATTTCTGATTTACAAGACAGTCTGAAGGATGATACTTGTTTTTCTGTGTTAGAATTTCTGAAAGACTCAAACTGTCACCTAACTGCCACCATTTTCAACCACCATCGTTGTGTAACATCCCCGGACTTATCAATAATACATCTTATACTTCCCTAAAAATTTCATACAAAATCTAAGAGCCAAATAATATGACGGTTTATTCAAAAGCTTTAAAAATATATATTTCTGTCCCTATATTACACTGAAGTTTGCTTTTCAATTTCCTTTTCAGTGCATAACAACCTGAGGTCCGTATGAATGGACTTGATAGAAGCGAAAATGAAGGTCCAGTGAAAGTAGATGAAAGAATGCGTCGTGGAAAGGTGTAATGTATTACTCTGTAAATGAGAGTGTGTGTGTCTGTGCATGGTCTGTTGATGTCCCATATAGTGTATTTCAACCTCAGAAATCCACCTCCATCCTAACTAGATTTGAGTTTGAGTTGATGTAACCAGATTACGTAATAATAAGAGCACTCATGAAATGCTCATGAACCTACAAACATATGGCTAAATGCCTTTCCTAGCCTCAGCAGCAGGTTGCCTGGGGGACCAGTGAAGTGTACCCTGGCGGACCAGTGGGTATCACTCAGCACTCGCACCACCATGGCCCAGGTTCAAATCATCTATCACAAAATTGGCTTAAGCCCCTTTTGTAAAACATACAGGAGTCAGATGAGAAATCCCATAGAGAGAGATTTTGGTGAGAAAAGGTGTTACATAGTAGGTGTATGGATTTTAGGAGAGCTCAGTGAGTGCACTGCGAGAAGGAGGAAAATCCCCTGAATTCATGGTTTTGCGAACAGCAAGAATAAAAAGAATAAGGAGAAGCGAGAAGTCCTCGGCGAGAGGCCCACGACTACAAGGAGAGCTTGGAGAGAGCATCACGAGCAAGGCAGGAGAGGACAGCAGTAGCACCGCATGTGCCATGCGGGACCCAAACCGGAGTTCTCGGCAACCCCTTACAGGATTATTTTCTGGTTTACGTAGAAAACTCACAGACAAGTACTTTTAAGCTTTTACTGAATTAAACATGTAAATGGAGGTCTACCACTTTTACATGAGTAATATTTGCCCTAGGGAAGAATTACTTTTACTCGAGTACAATATTTGTGTACTTTTTTGTGCCCACATATGAGAGCTCAGAATTTCCAAGAAATCTAAAAGAGAAAGTGATTTGTATGCAAGGAAATTTAGGTGGGAAAAATTGAACATATATCAGCAGAGAAATATGACTAAATACTGCTTTAAAGTCATATTCACAACATTGTATTGGGGGCCTTTTAATGCGATCCCAACATCATAGTAAATGTTGGTCTAACGCCATTTTATTAAATTCATGATATCTTTCGAAAATGGTTCGAAATACCAAAATTGTACGAACATCTGGAACATTGTGCCCTAATGTTCCAACAACCAACATGGTCACAAACCACGGTAATGGGCTTTGTGATGGCCTTTAACCACTGATGATTAAAAAAATGGTTTTATCAGCAGTATATCAAAAACCTTTTTATACACCCACTTAGCAAACCTTCTTTATGATTTGCTTACCAAAGCAAAATTAAAAGATCATTAAAAACAAATGGGGAAAAAATGAGACCATGTTCTCCAGCTCAGTTAACTAGATAGCCATTTATCAAAAAGCTCATGTTAAATTATCCTGATGTTAAAGAACCATTTTTATTCTGCAATGTACTGTCTGCACAGTGTTTTTTATCAGGTGCAGCGAGGATGATTGGTGATTATTGCATAATGCACAGCTTGCAGAGAGTTGAAGTTTTTTGCCAATGTTAATTTTTTAAAAAATATTTCAGTTGCTTATAGCCAGGATGCCTTTAGAGATTTGAGATGTGCAGTGAAATATGAAACAGTGTTATCCGGGTTGTTGCTTAATGGTAAGAAGAGTAGTGTACCGTGGATGTACATTTTGTGCAGAATACCATGTTTAAATGTGATTCAGCAGTTTAGTCTGAAGCACTTGGCGGGTAAACAAGATGCTCTTGTGTGTTTGCTAGCCGGAAAATCTGTCGCTGATTGCCTGCGGTGTCAGTCAAACTGGTTCATTTTGAGGAAGTTAGAGTTTCTTGTCCACAGTTGTTTACAAAATGTTCCAAATTCGAAGCTTGAGGTCTGACCTGAGAGATTAATCCAGCTGTCATTATATACTCATTGGATTGTCACTACAGGAGAATAAATAAACAGAATACGCATATTTTTTTTTTTCCTGGTCTGACTAACCATAAGAACAATAATAGTCCACACCATTTGCTATGCAAGTACACGCTGTATACACAAACGAGATTGTTGCAGATTGTAGTGTTTAACTACAGCTTAAAGCAGAATGCATGGTCTGGCATTTTACATGTCACTGTGGATTAAATGCCGGTTGTAAACCAGCCTGTTTGTTCTGAATGAATCAAATATGTCTGGAAAAACTGCTTCAGAAACATGCCTGCTGTGAATATATAAATACGCATTTGTGACCGTTCTGCTTTGTGTTAAATTCATTTACCTGATTTGCGTGCTAGGTACTGTATAATGTTGTGAGAAATGTATGCTCAAGGTTATCCCTCTAGTTAAGGCAAAAATAAAGCATTAATAAGGATGAAAAGGGAGTTCTGTTTAAGGTTATTACGTTAATGAGGGGAAAATATGTCAAAAAGAAAAGCAGGAATGAATAACAGAGAAAAAGAATACATAAATATGCATGCAAGGTTAATGTTGGGACCGTTTTAGTTTTGAGGTCTTTAGAAATAATGTGAGAAATCAAGTCAGACTTTATTCCTGTAAAAGCGCTAATGAAGTATATTTTGCTTTATCATCAATATCAACTAAAAAAAAAAAAATATATATATATATATATATATATATATTTCAAGAAAAAAAAAATGAGACACACATGCAAATATTTACCACCCTTTTGACTTGTTCATTTGCTTTACTGTTTCCAGAGCTTCCTGCTCTAATTGTAAAGTAAGGATGTTTCTTTAAAGCTTTAACGACTTGCCAATTTGCTCTCGAGGCTTATCCGCTTTACGGAATGAAAGAGAGGAGCCTGAGTTTCTTTCTATCACTAGAGAAAACGTTATTTAGCCATTTACATTCATTCATCTTTAAACCCGTGCACTCGAATATGAAAACTTCTAAAACTGAGTAGTCATGTGACCTTGCGAAAGCGAACTCGACATCCGGTGTAGTAAGATGGTAGGAAAATAGATCACTGTGGCTTAACCGAGCCTGACATGAAGATTCCAGTGTATATAATTAAAAATTACACTCACAAAGGATGTCCTCTGTATAAGTAATTGTAATAAATAGGGACACAAATAATATCATTCAAACCATTATGAGTTAATCAGAGCTTAACGAGCGAGCGGCATGCCTAATTAACTCATTAGGAAAGGTGCGAGTGAGACGAGCACCACCAGGCCCATCAGGAGTTGATGTCCCGGAGGAAAAGAGTAGCTTAAACGTGGTGTAATGGATCCGGACTACGTGGTAATAAAATTAAACAGGGAAATTCAACAGCAAAAGGTTTTCAGCAGTCAAAATCAGAAGCATGTGGAACGGCGTGCTGTTATGACTGCTCATTATGCTGTTATGGAGTTTGTGTAGCATGTCTGGATAGAAGTAAAGGAAATTGTTCTGTTTATTGATATAAATATATTTCTGCATGGCGGAGGAACACTCAGGACAATGTTTCATGAGAACATAAAGTTTGCATTTATGAGAATTCTTGCTTTAGAGGTGAGGAGGGTATTGGTACAGATGATATGCCATGCAATTCCCTTATGAAAAGTGCACAGAGTGAACTGCAAAGTACAAAGATTGTGACTTCTGTTATATTTACAATGCTACAAGCTCTATTTTGTTTATTTTTTAACTAGATGGTTATTTTTAGATAATAATTAATTAATTTTCGCAATCTGACTAAGGTTGCCAGATCTGTGCAACATAATCACCCCAGTGCATAAGCAGTATTAAAGGGCAACTATTACACAATAAATTTTTTTAGAAATTTTAAGAAATTCGGACAGATCTCCCGTATTTGTATACACTCTCTGTTTTTCATTTTGTATAAGATTTCCCTCCTAATGTGACCTCATATGAGAAGCTCACCTCCCCCAATTTGTTGCTCAGCTCTGCTGTTTCCTGGGAGGTGTGACTTAGCAGTAGGGACGTTAGGGAGCTCTGAGGGCTAGATTAATTGTTCAAGAAATAGTAACATATGGGACCTTTAAAATATCTGGTTTGCCTTAGACAAAGATTTTGAAATGATCTCAAACAAAGAATTGAATTGAATACCATGTTCACGCTCCTCTCTCAACCGGGAAAGCAAGACCAAGAGATCATTTCAGCACCAAGACCAACTCCACTGCTCATTGTGGGGCACCTCAACTAATACCAGGACTGGCAGCGAATAACCTGCTACCATCCCATATCACTGGCTGTCTAAAAGGCCAGCCGAGCATCAGTCCGATGAGTAGCAGGTCTTGGGTATTAAATTCACAACCAAATTTGGCCTTTTTGCATTTTGCATGCCGCCGAAGATGGACCAAGCCAGGCTTCCTCGACTTCAGCCTCCGCCAGCAGAGATCATCCCTGAGCTCAGGGTGACCACTGCCACTCCCAGAAACCAAGAAACTACACACTCTACACGTTCGTCCCTGACTGTTACTATTTTCCCCTTCACTAGGTGTCTGTGTTTTGGCTTGCCCTGCTCAAGACTTTACTTAAGATTTCACTTATAACGAATATATTTACATTATACACAAAGTGAAGTGCAAAACTGATTTGTCCTTGAACAGACTATAGATACATGTTTTCCTTTTACTCACATTTAACTTCTTCTGCACACTAAAACGTAAATCTAGATGTAATTCTCCACAATGGCAAATACGAGTGGTGTTCAAGTCAAACCAGGACTTGGGATGAAATCTCTGGTCAATGAATGTACTGTATAAAGGTGTTTGATGAAGGTGAAAGATGAGACACATCTGCTCTGGGAACCGTACACACAATCATTCACCAAGACCACCTGCACAGTTCAGGAACTCGGCTGGGCGTTATTGGCACATCCCCCGTACGGTCCAAGGTGTTTTCATACGTTTGGCCAATTAAAAGAGCTCCTGAGAGGCTAGCGTATAAGACATGAAGCAGGCCGTCCATGATGGTTTCCAAGCACTAGTGAAACACTGGGATAAGTGCATTAGTGTAGCAGGGGATTATATAAAGACATAAAGTTTTTTTCTTTTTCTTTTTCTTATAGCCATGTTCTGTTATTCTTCACAATCAAAAGTCCCGGTTTGACTTAAAGGGTAGGACAAAAAGGAAAACTATAGGAGGGTCAAGTCCGCCCAAATACATAATGATATCGAGACGAGGACTTGTTCAGACAAAAGAAATAATAAGAAGAAGACTTTGCAAAAGACAGCACAGTATTGATGAATTAAAACAGATTAAAAAAAAAAAAAAGCCTGCAATTGGATAATCAGTGAAAAATGAATTCTCATATAATTCTGACTCATGTTAATTTTTTTCTCACACAAACTGTCCCATGAGGGCAAAGTCATGCTAGCTTTTTGATGAGAGTTTCGATTAACCGCGGCCAACGCTGCAGGTTGGACCCTGTAATTCCAAGCAAAGCAAATTAGGTGCAAGACAGAAGGGTTGTTTTACAATAGAGTCCAAGTTGATAATGTAATGAATAAGTTAATTAAGGAGTGAAAATGAACGGGGGTTACATTTTCCATTAGGCGAAATCGAGGTGAGAGACTGAGGGAGTGTGGGACGGACTAATAAGTATGACAGAGAGCGACACTCGTCTATCTGACCTTCCTGAACCTCATTATTCCTCATCACACTGAGAAAACTTTTCGGTTTGGGAATTCCTTTCGGTCAACAGTGCTCACTCGTGTCCGGCGCCGGCGAATTCCCGGTTCCGTTTCCGATCGGTCGGAAAGTTCTGTTTGGATCTTCCTACGAAATGAGCTTTGAGAGTAGTGCAGAAGATAACGTTCTTATACGTTATCGTTTTTGTAAAAACAACTTACACATACATGTAGGCTTCGGATGGGAACGATCTACAAAAAAAAAATGATAAAAATTACATTTATGAAAGGAGTCTCCAGTGTCAGTGCTTTCAGAGTGAAAACATAAAGGCTATACGCTTTCCTCTGCGTGAAAGCTTTCAGGATGGTGTTCATCAAGAGCCAGAAAGAAGAGATGCTGGTAAAGAACCGCACATCTATAGCTGATAGAATGCAATGCACTGGATGTAACAATAAATGGATAATTAAATCATAAGTTACGCCATTATTTGTCATATACACATTACTGAACAGTGCACTTTTTACTTCTCACATCCAAGTATCTTAGGAGGCTTGGTCAGAGTGTAGGGTCGGCCAACATACAGCACCCTGGAGGGCTTAAGGGCATTTACACCAATATACACCACGGAATATACAATATGTTTATCATGGCTCTTCGACTTCAGTACTGGAAGGGCCAGGATCCAGCGGAGGCAGGGATTCACCAACACTTACACACACCCACTGAACCTGGATTAATTAAATCAGCTGTGTTTGAGCAGAGGAAACAAATTTCCATGTAAGATGGAAACGTGTAATGTGAGGACCTGAAGAAAGCCAGGAAGAAAACATGATCTTGTGCCACCCAAACTCTTGGAGCTCAAACCCCCCTCATAGATATAATCTTATCTATCTTATAGTCTTATCTTATAGTCTTATCATACAGTACGCTTTAATCTTAAACCTGCTCGCTTCTTCCAGTTAAAAAGGGATAGCTACTGTAAGATCGAGCCCTTACTGCTGTAGATGAGTTTGAAGCCCTCCGCGGTGTCTTCCTGATCCGAGAAGAATTCCAGCCAGAGGTGGTTCGATGTGCTGCTGAGCGTGACTCCCAGCATGGAGGAACTGGAGAACGCGCCGATAACATCTGCCGTGTTGTCCGGTCCGTCGTAAACCTGAGAAACCCAGGAAACAAACACAGGCTCGGGTGAGTAGACGTGCTTCAATCTTAGGTTCATAATTATCCAATTTCTTATAAACATAATCAATATTAATAATACATAATAATATACATACAAATAGTATTTAAAAAAATAAATAAACAAGTTTAAGGTTCAGTAACAAATCATTTAAACGTAGGGTTGCTTCATTAAATTTTGCGACTATATATCGCTTTACTAACAATGAATAATTACTGATTCATTAACAAATTCATCTTTATTTAAAAGTTTTATAAAAAGTTTACCAGGATAGTAGATTAATATTTAAAACTCTGGAAGTTTTTAAAGATTTTAATGAATAAATATAACATTTATTGTAATTATCATGATATCTGTTATAATAAAATAATCATTCTAGCAATTTTATGTAAAAAGAATTTCAGAAATTACATATTGATTGTTAAGTCATGAATGATGGTCATCATCATCGTCATCATCTTTATATTATTATTATTATTATTATTATTATTATTATTATTCATTCAATAAAATAAATAAACATCAAAAAATTTGTTCCCTTTCTTTCTATTTTTTTTCTTGCTTTGTAGCAAAGTTTTCTGATGCATTTCATCTCGCTAAGTGCTAACTTTTGGCCCGAACCGATGACATGCATTAAACTATAAACTACTTTGGATCCGTGCACTTGGCACACTATAGTCTGAGGTGACACCGTGATGAGTAACTTCCAATAACGGATCTATTTCATGCCCGAAAATTGCTCAGTAAAACGGTTCAACCTATTTTAACATACATTATTCTACACGACGTGTCAACCGATTTAAGTATTACTAATAGCTAAGCTACGCTCTGATAGCTCCGGGTCCTGGATAAAGCAACAAATTACAAAATAAGCACTTAGCGTATGCATAGTGTCATAAAAAAAAAAAAAAAAAAGGTTTCTGTAATCATCCCTCATCGTTTCACGAGAAAGTGAGCGAGATCCTCTTGTTGCTCTGCTTACCTTTAAGATGTCACCTTGAGCCAGACGGAAGCTGCTTGCCGTAATGTTGATGCCTTTCCCTCTCTGCACTTGAATGTTATAAATGCACTCGTGGTTGTTCTCGTAATTCAGAGGGTAGTTCGGGGACAAGAGGACCCCTGCGTTCTGGGAAACGGTCGATCCGCATTCAGCTGAGGAAGACAGGCAGATCGATGCAGATGAATAGACGGCGTACAATTATGTTATACAGGACATCATAATAAATGTCTATGATTGACATGAGTAACAGATGCACTAGCTTCACATATTCCCTATACAAAAAAAAACCCAGCAGATGACCTTGTCACTCACGAGTTGCATTTGAGGCACTGGACACTTCGAAAGCAAGTTTTTCTTTTTCCTTTTCTACTCGCTCCCTGTAGCTCTGAGATTACACGGTGTAAACTTTATACTAAAACCAAATCAACACCCCTAAAATGGAGGTCAAAAGTTTTATAAACGTCACCGTGCCTCAATGCAACCCCTGAAGAAGCTGCCCCAGCTCTAAGCGAATGAAATCGGCTCACCACGTACCCACACACCTTGGCAGAGGGGCGCTCCATGTGCGCCGTCCGCCACCCAGGCACGTGACGCCCCGTGGGCCCTGCAGCCGATAACCTGGCAGGCACCAGAACGTCACCGAGTCCCCCACGCTGAACCTGCTGCTGCTGTGGCCGCCGAATCGAGGCGCACCCGGGTCCTCGCACGGCTCCAGATCGTACTCTGAGTTAAAATACGTACAGAAATACAAAAAAACGGGAAAAAAAAAAAGGCTTACATGTACTGTAAAAGTTTTACTACTATACATTTCACATTGTTTATAGCAATGTGGCAGGAAGTCCAAATGATGTATGAATAGCTGGAGAAATAAGAAGCCTGTCCTAGTCTTGCTTTAGTATGATTTAGGGTCAGTCCAGAGAGAGCAGGGAGACGGTAATAGAAGGAAACGTAATGTAGGTGGTATTTTTTGAAAGAGTCAAGCTCGTAACAAGTGGGTTTATTTAGAGCAGAAGCCAACCATGTGGACGATTACACACTGAATCCAGCAGGTGGTGCAAAAATAACGGATTCACAATCTTGAAAGAGGCATCCCAACAATAATAATAATAATACTATTCAATTATTTGTCACCTGAACAAAGTGAAATGATTTTTCCACACATCCCGGTAAGGAAGCTGGGGTCAGAGTGCAGGGTCAGCCAGTATACAGCACTCCTGGAGCAGATAGGGTTAAGAGCATTGCTCAAGGGATCAACAGTGGCAAATTGGCGATGCTTGGGCTTGAACCCCAGATCTTCCAATGAGTAGCCCAGTAACCCACAGCCTTAACCGTTTGATCTTGAAATCAGTGACTAGAGGAAACCATTGGCATCTTCTTCTTCTTCCTCGTTGTGTATTGGTGGTTGCACTCTCATAAGTTGCATTATCGCCAACCGTAGGTCTCAGTCTCCCTTATCTTCCTGGCCTTCTTTCCGATTTTCCAGTCCAGCCTTCTGTGACCTCTGTATACCGTATATGTAGTAGTGGAAGTGGGTGAAAAATGCCGTCCTGTGACCTTATTTTCCGAGTTACTGATCGGAAGGTCGTCGGTTCGAGCCCCAGCTCCGCCATGTTGCCGCTGTTGGGCCCTCGAGCAAGGTCCTTAACTCCAGCGGTATCGTATAATGGCTGACGCTGCGCTCTGACCCCAGCCTGCTAATGAGGAGACGGGATATTGCGAAATAAAGAATTTCACTTTGCAGTAATGTGTATGTGACGAAAAAAAAAACTTTCAAGATGCAATGGCCTGGCTTGATGTGCTTCAGTGGGAAGCATGGGGACGTTAGCACTCTGCTGCAGGAAGCTGTTGAGGTGGCTGCTGGGTAAGAAGAAGTGGAAGGTGAAAATGGTAACTCAACTATAAAACCATCCATTATTGGCATTAGGGAAAGGCTGAAGTACTGTAGTTCTTCTACCTGCGACATTTCAAGTCATGATTCATAAAGTACTTAAGGTGCAAACGGAAACACCAGGCTAACAACCCCAACGCACTACGGCACCAATCGACGCGTGCTAATGTGCACCAATTTGGATTCCTGTGCACCGAGCATTAACTCTGCATCACTGTGAGGCCGCGCCATCGCTCATTCATCACACGTCCGGAAACCTGTGAGAGTTCTCCTCAAAGGTTTCTGTGGAAAAAAAAAATCATCATCATGGAATGTAAAAAAAAAAAGAAAAGAAAAAAGAAATAAACCAAGCTGTGCCTTTTCTTGACCATTGCATCAGTTTCCTTCAGTTCCCAGAGGAAAGCGTCGCGTGCTCTGCATGCTAAAGCGCGGTGCCGAGTTAGCATGGCCAGCACAGTCCTCCAAAGATCAATTTGCTTTTCATTCCTGTAGATAACGCTGGCAAAAACATGAAATAAAATCATGCATTATGCGTCAACATGTCCGATTAACACCAAAAGGTCAACATCCTCAACAGCCTCAAATAATAATAAAAAAAAAGATATATATTTATATAAAAATGCAAACGTACATTATCTTCGTTAACGCAGACGTATAATTAAGGTGTAGTAGTTTGCTAGAATCTACTTTATTAGTTAGACCTTTCTTCCTGCCTGTTCACATGCTTTAAAAGTACGCAGTCAGAGTCCTTAAAGCCTCTCGTTCGAGCAAAGAGCTCTTTTGTCAGCGAGCGATGTTTAACCGTAGGCGCACGGGTTAAGGATTTAAAGTGCTCATGAATTTCTGAGGCTTTTTTTATCTCGACAGGAAAGTAGCTTTTGGGGAGTTTTGTCTTTTTTTTTTTTTTTTCCTCCCATTAAAATTTCGATAAGTCCATTCTGACAGCACAGGTTTAACCCCTAGCTACTGTATTTTATCAAGGAGGAGCGATCCGGCGAGTGATCTCACATCATATATGCACACGGTTATGCGTGGTCTCACTTCCATTACCTCAGGGTGTTAAAGCCAGTAGGTGCCGGTGATAAGTCCCGAGCTCCCGATCGGCAGCCGAGACGAGACGGACCTCAAGCTGTTGCAGAACGATTACGCTTTATCAACGCGTTAAAGGCGTTCAGGCGCCCGTGAGGTGGCTTTATCGCCAGAGATACAAGAGTGCACAGAAATCCAGTTTAACCCCCTGCAGTGTCTGAAACTCCTACTGCAGATAAACCCTTTACTGCCAAGTAGTTGCGTAGGAACTTCTGTATGAGGCTGAGAATGTCTGGGCCTTATGCATTATATATCTGTCACATCTGTACTGGAGTTATTTTTGGATGAAAATGTGTGCACTTTTGGAGAAATCCTGGAAAATCTGTTTAGTCTGGGCAAGAAGACAACTATGGAGGTGAATTGGCAATCAATTAAATGAAAATAAAAACTACAAATAATCTATTATTATTATTATTAGTAGTAGTAGTAGTAGTAATAATAATAATAATAATAATAATAATAATAATAATAACAAGGTAAGAAAAAAGTGCCAGGCGGTAAAAATGATTGATTAATAAACAAATAAATACACAAATGATTATTGCTATAATAATAATAATAATAATAATAATAATAATAATGAGGCAAGGCTAGAACAAAGTGCTGGCATTTTAACAAATGTGCTGACATTAACAAGAACAACAACAACAACAATAATAATAATAATAATAATAATAATAATAAAAGTAACAGTGTAATAATCGTCATAGCAACAATTGCTGGTATTATAAGTTTTTGTTTAAAACGTTGCAATTTTATTTAAAAAAATAACTTTTGTTATTTAAAATGTAATTTTCTTTTAATTTTAGGTATAAAAATGTAATTTTTACTATGTTAAAATTAAAGCAGTTATTTAAAAGGAGGATGTTTTAAAATTAAATTGTTAATCTTATGGTTATGAAACATTCATGAACCCACTTCTTCTAACATATTTTTTTTTACATATTTTACCCCCCCCCCCCCCCCCCCAAAAAAAAAACATTCCCCAATCAATCTGTCTTTCTTCTGACACTGAAATTAAAATGATAAACATATGTCTCCTTACAAAAAGTTCCACCATATCAGTGATTTTAATTTGTTAAACAACAACAACAACAACAGCGCTTTAAAAATCTGTTTATAATTAGGCTTCGGTTTGGTGTCTAGCTCTCTCTCACCTGTGAAGGAGATGTTGAAGCCGTGGAAGGAGATGGAGAAGTCGGAGATGAAGCGGAGCTGGGCTCGGAAGTTGCCGTAGAGGCCGGCGTTGAGGATCGGGGGCCTCTGTGAGCCCGTGAGGCGTGCCAGGGGCTGAGCGAAGCTGCCGTTCTCGGTAACCAGCAGGTAATCGTGGTGATCCTCCAGATGGAAAGCATGGAAGGTGAACTGAACGCCTGAGCAAGAGCGAGTGCCAAATCATCATTAGTTCAGCAAAGAGAGAGGGCGAGAAACAGCTCACATGGCAGCAGGGACTGGAGAACCAGTTCCAAAGCACGCCTGAGGCACATTCATTTATTTATAGGGTGTTTTTTTTTTTTTTTTTTTTTTATATATAGTTTTGAAGGGAATAAGTTGCATTAAAGTAAAACTTATAATTGGATACAGGAAAGCTCTAATGCTGAAATTGTAATAAATAATAGAAATATTAATTGAACTGAACTGGATTTTAATGTAAACTACATATTCATACAAAATTAGTTTAAAAAATATATATTTATTTTTTTAATATATTTTTCAGTATTAATGTCCTGCACTACAAAAAACGGCATGTGCCGGGTAATCAAACCGCTACTGAATTAAATTTCAATCCAGGCGCGGTTCAGCACTGGAGCTCCGTTTCTGATGCACAGCTCACCAAAATCACGCGTCAGACAGAAGCTGTTGCACATTTAGCAAAAAAAAAAAAGCCTGAAACATCACTACAAGGGCTTGTTAGAAAATCTGGACTATTTTTTATTTATTTATTTATTTATTTTTGCTGGATAAAGAAAACTTGAAACACTAACGCTAAACATGATTCGATCCTGGGGGTGAATCACTCGCGTCCCACTCATGTGTCAGTGCACCGAACGCCGAGCCGAAACACTGTCGCAGCTGATGAGTGAAGTTGGGTGAATGTTAACAAGTCACGTGAATCAAGTGTTTTAAATGCAAGTTTAGTATTACCATGTAAACATATTAACCTCAGCAGCAAACAAACAAACAAACAAACAAACAAACAAACAAACAAAAAGCTCATATAGCACCCCCGGGGGATTTGGCATCCTTCCTGGCATTTGATGCCCTACAGTTGATCTGTCTATGTGGCCTCTGCCAGGGTCGTCCCTGACTGTGCGGGAAATATACTAGGGGTGACAATCACCACTCAGCATCGACGATAAGTTCCAATGTTTAAAAAGTTATCATTTTCTTTTAATAAATAGGATTTAAAGATTTTTTATTAAATTGTTAATCTTATGGTTATTGAACATTTCTAACAAGTCACATAAATCAAGTGTTTTAAATGCAAATAACACTTAAGATGTTCAGCAGAACCATGTAAAGCAGAACCATATGTTCACATCAGCAGAACGTAAAAAACAAACACAGGGGAAAAAAAGCTCATATGGTAACCCTTAACCCATATGGTATTTTGGCAATTCGATTAGAACTGCGATTATCACAATTTTATAAATATTTAGATTTGATATAACATTAAAAAATGTTGAATGACCGCAATTAAACTGAACGTCCTAGTATAAGGACTGGACAATTAAATGCAGTCCAGTCCTTATACTATTAGTTTCCTCACTTAAAGACAAAGAGTTGCATTTATTAACCAATACCAATTAACTTCAAATACAGGAGTTTAACATTTCAAATTCACTTTAAATGAAATTCAAAACAGAATATCTACCTTTATACCGATCACACACGTATCTCTATTATATAGAGATATAAAGGAACGACAAAGTTTTACTGCCTCAAACGCCTCCGAAGTCTTAACACTCCACCTGACCGCGTGCACGCGGGTGACTAATCTCGGCTAATTAGCGCTGGCGGTGTTTTGAGACTGGTGTGTAACGAGTGGATTTCACGCTAATTTGCTCAAAGAGTTTGGAGGAGAAAAATTTTTTTTTTTTTTATAAGGTAACACCACAAAAATGCGTTTGTTACAGAATCTTTTATATATTTTCAATAATTTCCCTCATAGGATCAATGAAGTATATCTGAATATCTGTATCCATATCTGAAGCTGATCGGACGATCACTGGTCACGGGGCAAATTACACTGAAAACCAGACAATTCTGGTCGCTGGCGGATCGACTGATGCATCGCGATTATAGCATGATCAGTAAAACAGCTGTTTTATTTACAGTCCTGTGCAAAAGTCTTGGGAAAATCCAAACAAACGCCATATGCAATGATGCTTTTGAAAACATTTCTACATTAAAAGAAGCTTCTATAAAAAGCAGTAAGTAATAACATAAACAATAAACGGTCAATATTTGGTGTGGAAACTTTGTGCGTTGAACATAAGCGGTAGTGTTCGAATTCTGCACACATCTGTATCGAGGTGAAACAGCTGTTAGGTTTTACTGAGCATGCTGGAGAATATGAGCTGGAGAATACTTCGTCACACTCGCTCCTTTCTATTTTCATGCAAAACCCAGGAGTCGACAAATGGATTTTTTTTTTTCCCATCTGAAAACTGGTCTTTCATGTAATAAGTCACTTTCTTAATAAACTTATATGACAAAATTTGTACTACAGATACTGTAATATGGCGCCTAAGACTTTTGCTCAGTACTGAATATATATAGATGCAAAAACTTTTTTTTCCCCTGATACTGATATTAAAATCTTGAGTCTTGTATATCGAATTGTATCGATACCAGTATTGGATACTGATTTTAACTCCGGCATTGTACACATGATTATCAGGTACTGTACATTACAATAATATCATATATTAAGAAATCATTAAAATATAAATATAACAATCCAGAATAAAATTTCCACAATTTTCCTTCCTAACAAAAAATAAATAAATTTAAGTATTTCCAGGATGAAAAAAAAAAAAAACAAGGGGAAAAAAAAAATATATATATACAGTGTGCGTGTGTATGTATATATATATATATATATAGACTCACACTAGAATAAAACCGCATGGAAATTCTATCAATGCTTCAAATACACCATCACTGATTAAAAAGTCATGAGAATTCAATTATACCAGCCTAGAAATCTGAGGTTGTTATTCGCTTATTTATTGTAAAGGATATGATCCGGTCATTGTGCTGAAGTGTTTGGGGTCTAATGTGGAAAACGAACGAGAGTTGTGAGAGTAATGCGATTTGCAGCCGAGTTGTTTATTTGCTTGTATTACACTTTCCTAGGCAAATGAAATCCTAATTATTTGAACTGAAAAACGTGAGGAAGAAGTGAGTAAAATTGTGTGTGTGTGTGTGTGTGTGTGTGTGTGTACCTTTGCCATGGCTGACCTCCACTGTCCACGTACAGTTTAATGAGTTAGGATAGAGCTCTGGGAACCCGGGAGACAAGATGATGCCTTCAGGGCCTTTTACATCACCGCCACACAGAGCTGTAGACACACACACACACACACACACACACACACACAACGAAGCCTTATTCTCCACTCACGACGTTTGATGATGTTTTAAACCACATACTCTAGACATGTTTGGACATTATAGCAGTAGTTATGGAGGCAGTGGTGACTCAGGCAGGTGAGGGTCGGGGGTTCAAGTCCCCGCCACCGCCAGGTTGACACCGATGGGATGTCGGGAAGGAGCTTTACCACGTGCCAATACAAATTACTCCGCCGGTGCCAGTCCCAAAGCCCAGGTGAGAAACGAGGGAGGGTTGGCAAAACCCAACGAGGGAGGGTCGGCTGTGAAAAAAAAACACCATTGCTATAGAAACGACAGAACTGCGCTCAACAGCATGGGTTGAACATGAGCTGTGTGATATTATTGCTGCTACTATTATTATTATTATTATTATTATTATTGCACGGTGGCTTAGTGGTTAGCACTGTCGCCTTGCCCCTCCAGGGTCCGGGTTTGAATCCAGCCTCGGATCTGTGTGCATGCAGTCTGGTGGGTTTCGTCCCACAGTCCAAAGACATGCAGATTAGACTGATTGGCGTTCCCAGACTGCTCGAGCATGTGAGTGTGTGTGTATGTATAAAGTCTCCTTGGATGGGCTCCAGACACCTGCAACCCTGCATACAGGATAAAGCAATACATTTATTTACAATACAGACGATGAGCGATTATTATTATTATTATTATTATTGTTATTGTTGTTATTATTATTATTATCATCTGTGTTTATCAAACAGATGAACAAAAGCTAGACTGTTAACCCTTTAAGAACACTGGGATTTAACAGTTAGTAGTTACATTAGCGTTATATCTCCTTCAATCGGTTAAATCAATCAAGCCACCTTGTTATCAATTTTCATTTTATTTAGCAAAATGGTTCCTGTGTTGCCTCGGCTTTCCGCGTAATGCCCAGGGATTTGATCAATCCTTATTACAACATTCATTATACATTATCCCCCTGATTGCTCTGCCTCGCTGTTACGTCTCTCCGCTGCCTGTTCCTGCATTTTAAAAATGAATTGTCGTAGAATAAAAAAAAATAAATAAAAAAAATGGAAAGAGAATGGAGCTATACAAAGGGAACAAAGAGAAAGGGAACTTTATATAAGAAGTATCCTGGGACAATTTCGAACCTGTAAGTGACAGACTGCACGTCTGAACAGCAGCTCCATGGACACATGCTGTACGTCAAGAATACTCATCACTGCCTTGCATTTGGTGCATAGTTACTGCACAAAAGCAAAGAGCAAATATCTTTAGACAAGGTCATGGAGAGGTCCTGCGAACTAAGGTGGATTTATTTATTTATTTATTTATTTACTTTCCCCCACCTTTTGTGCTAATATTTCATTTTTTGAAAACCAGTAGGGAGTTCATTTCAGGCATTCATTAGTATAATAATGGGTTTTAACCTGATTTCCTGCCCGTTAACTTCATCGTAGCGACTCGCACGATCACGGACGCAACGTTTAACCTCTCCTGACTCTTTATTCTCAAAGCTGTTACGCAGCGCACGCGTCAACTCCAGCACAAGCCGAATAAATATACGCGGGAACAAAAAAGAAAAGCAAAAGAGAATTCATTTTAGAAGCCTAAAGTAAATATAAAATGCTTCAAATGAAGACATTATCTCAATGATATTTCGGACCGTTTCTCTGCTTTGACTAAGAACATTTGTTGCTCCACTGTTCCCATGAAATAATGGCCACGCATCATACAGACAGCCTTTGAAAATGTTATTCTCTCTCTCATTCTCTCTCTCTCTCTCTCTCTGTTCCTCAAACACTGAGACAACTACGAGAAATAAGACAAATCATTTAAAGTACACTGTACATGTCAGTCTTTCCGCAGTCTCTCTCTCTCTCTCTCTCTCTCTCTGACGTCCATTAGCAACGAGCTCGAAACGAGCAGCGCAGTAGAAACACACGAAAAACCAAAAACCTCGAAAAACATATTACTGTACATCCTTCACGTCGATATAAAGACATAACAACTTTAACATGAGAAAAAAATGATATAGATTAATATATAAATATATATATATATATATATATATATATATATATATATATATATATAAATAAATAAATAAATAAATAAATGACTGCGTGCACCTCATTATGCTGAACCATAATGCCACAGTTTAAACCTTTAAACCACGCCCATGTGACCCGAAAATGACGTCAACCTTAATAAAAAATAAAAAGCATTACGGATTTCCTCAAATTTGACTTTGAGAAGGTACATTTTGGACTTCCAACATTCCAATTTGGACATATGGATAAAAAAAAAAAAAAAAAAAAAACATTTCACTCACTCATCATCTGTACTGAATAACTTCACAGGAGACTTAGGGTACGAGGCGGGGTACACCCTGGACTGGACGCGGTGCCAATCCATCACATGGCATACACACACACACACACACACACACACACACACACACTACAGGCAATTAGGGAACGCCAATTAGCCTAATCTGCATGTCGTCGTTGGACTGTGGGGGGAAACCCGAGTACCCGGAGGAAACCCACCAAACCCACGGAGAACATGCAAACTCCATGCACACAGACCCCTGAGGCGTGAATCTGACCCAAAACCCAGGCGATGCAAGGTGACAACGCTAACCACTATGCCTCCGTGCCGCCTTAGACAGTTCCAGAGTTAATTTTTTTTTTCTTTTATGCTTAAACAGGAACTCTTAATCCACTCCCATCTTATTTCTTTTGAGATATTTCCTCCTCTGCTGATAAACTTTACATCACTTGTAATAAAAATGTGATCAGACACGACAAAATCATATGTCATAAACATACAGTATCTCACGCTTACTGTAGGAAACTATATACTAAATGCATTATTAGGATTATTATATAGAGTAGTATAGCTGCACTGTGTGCTTCATCGATCACTCTCTCAGCAGCTGCATCGTAACATCTGGCCTCGTTTCTATCACATACACCTCGGTTTACTTGCTTACTTACTTTCTTGCATCTTTCTCTAACATCTTTCTCTCCTGTAATCCGCCCTTAACCCCCTCTCCTCTTTTCTTTTCATTTGCTCTCCATATTCATTAAAGGCGAACACGGAGCACTGAGCACGGCTCTCTTGCCCAACTGTAAACCCGCAGGTCTGTCATGTGACCCGCCTGGACCGAGTCGAGCATCTCGGAGGGCTGCTCGCAGTACGCAACAAGTATCTCCAAGTTATTACACAAGCGTTACGTTCGCTGCGTCACCAAGCCGCGGCCCGTCGGGAATCCCGCCGCGTCTCCCAATTATCCACACTTCATCAAATACACATGACACTACGTTTTAATCTCACTTAATAGAGAAAGCTGAGCTAAAAGTGCTATTCTTCTCAAGCGTTAAAATATGGTTTTAATATGTGGGGAACAACGTACTGTAGGTTTACACATCTCATACATTCAGATAAAACATAAATATATGGAATTAAATTCGATTTTATTAAAAAAGGGGACGAATGTTTAACCGAGACAGGCTGCAAAGTGGTTTAAAGTAACAGCCTCAGCAGCGACCTCATTTCGCCTCTCGTCTGTTCCAACCACTCAGCATCCAGCCTCAGCATCATCAGCAGTCTGATTGATCATCACCTGTTTCTCACTGGTTCATGCCTTAAGTTAGACACTAGAGAAGTATTCCTCAAGAATGCATTAAAATACATGAAAGTCTGACTCTGGAGGCAAAATATGAAGAAATGAGGGGTGTGGTGGGGTGAGGGGGCTCAATACTTTTGCACAATACTGTAGGTTTTGGTGTTAATCGCACAGGTGTAGTATACTTCAATAGAACATGGGGTTACGGTATATTTAGGTTAGTAGCGCACTTCTACCCCATCGAATTTGATTTCGTACTGCACATACATGGTGCCTCTGGTGTTTTATAAGGTATCATAACCCTATAAATAATAGAATACCTAAATAGGAGTTGTGAGCTTAATAACTACAACAGTGTTACACCAATTACACTAGTGGAAATATTATTCACAAAAATTGTATTAATTCATATCATACACGTATAATGTATAGGATCACAGGACACCTGAAGCCTCTTCCAGGAGACTTTGGGTACGAGGCGGGGAACACTCTGGATCCATCACGGGGCACACACACATACACGAAGGGCGATGTGGGAACGCCAATTAGCCTAATCTGCATGTCTTCCCAGAGGAAACCCACCAAGCACGGAGAGAACATGCAAAGTCCATGCACACAGACCCCGAGGCGGGAATCGAACCTGGACCCTGGAGGTGTGAGGATACAGTGGTCATTATGAAATAATTATGAAATACAGTATGTCAAATGAACAAAGTAAGATAATACATCAGAAAAATTATATATATATATATATATATATATATATATATATATATATATATATATATATATATATAAAGAAATGTCTAAGTGTGTATTGTTGCAACTTACTAGTCAAGGTTGCAAACCTAATGTAATAATTAGATACTTTGGTAAAATAGCATAACTAATTATATACACATTTAAAAGTCAAAAGTTTCTAATTTTATTTATTTATTTATTTATTTAGTGTGTGTGTGTGATTTTCTACATTTTATAACAATACTATCAACAAGAACAGTCAGGTGGTATTTTAAGACATGAAGGTCAGCTGATTCTGGATCAGTTCTTGCAGGAACAGTATTGTGTCGAGAGTGTTTGTAAAACCCATCAAGCTCCATGATGAAACTGTCTCTCATGAAGACCTTCCCAGGAAAACAAGACCAAGACTCATGTCTGCTGCAGAGGGGAAGTTCATTTAGAATCACCAGCCTCAGAAATCACCAATTAATGTAACAACCAGAGTCGTTATGAAGCTTTACAGAGCAGAAGTAGCAGATATACATCTCAGTATCAGTTATAACGATATCTTGGATAAACTTGTCTTCAGCACAGTGTAGAACAAAATCAGTAATTAAAAGGCGTGTCTGAACTTCTGAACTTCTGATACTGAATGTTTGTAGTTCACTCAGCCTTAGTTTAAAAAAAAAAAATATTTCAAGGCAAAAAAAAAAAAAAACGCAAAACCAACCATTTTCTCCTTTAAAATTAGGGCTGAAACAAACAAACAAACAAACAAACAAACAAACATTATGGAGATTATTTTGATACATATTGCGATTGTTATTTACTGTGACTGCGCTATTTAACTATTCAAAGTACCATTGTGTATTCGAGCGTATTTATCCAGACTAATAGCGAATAACGGCACAGATGACCTCATTAAGAGCATGTTTGTCAATATTTTTTGTTATTATTGGCTCCGAACATAAACACATACGTAAATTACTGACAAACTCTACGTAAATTGCAGACTATGCATGTATTACTGTATTACTGCAATTAAATCTCATTCATGTTCATTTGCATGTACAGTAAATCATTTCTCTATTCTGGATTGTTCTACATACAGTATAATCTCCCCAAGCGCTACATGCGGACGTTCTGAATTCGTGAGAAGTTTGGTTCGGTTTCTCTAGATTTGTTGCCGGCTGTTGGTTTCCATGCCTTAATTATAGCGCCTGGGCTGAAGGTACATAAACACCACGGACACACTCGGACACGCTGACACACACGAGCGTGCCATGCATAACGATAAACCAGCAAACAGGATGATGCTCCATGCAGTGCTCCAGCACCAGCTTCCTGCCCTCTGGTGCCATTACAGCCTCTCCGAGATATTCCTGCCGATTTTTTATTCGCGCGTAATTAGATAAAGTCGTTAAAACTGGATAAGCCTGACATCTCAGACCAACCAGGCTGCATCGGAAATAAGCGAGACTTTGTCAGGCTTTACGCGTGCACGGACGAGCGGACTGCGAGCTGCGCGTGCAACGCCGCTTCACTTTTAATGAGCTCGGACTCTCGGCTAGTTATAAAACAACATTTGGGTAGAAGCGAGGTCATTAAAAATAACCAAGAACTGAGGATTTTAATTAAAATCGTTAAATAGCGCGGCAGGGAGAATTATAGGGTCGTACCGTCGCAGCTCGGGAGGGGGTGACTCCACCAGTGGCTCCTCTCGCACACCAGCGGATCGTCGTGACTCAGCCGGTAGCCCGGGTCGCACGAGAACGTCAGCACCGAGCCGATGGACAGATCGTGACCGTGACGCGCTCCGTTCACCGGCACACCGGGATCCAGACAGGAGTGCGTGTCCAGAGTGACGCCTGGAGCAACAAAGGAGATCGGGGACTGATTAATGGACTGATGTCTGACATGGATAATACTGTAACTTAATACAGTGGTGCTGATAAAGCCGGCCTGAACTGAATCAACAGACAGACGGCGTACAGGTGGGTTCAGGAGATTGTGTTAAAAAAAAAAAAAAAAGTAGGTGTAGGAGAGAGAACGATTCGAAGATTAAGAAAGAGTTTCAATAAAGTGGAAGATTTGGGAAGAAGTGGACAGAGGGAGGAAAGGAGACAGAAATGAGGACAAGGGATGGAAAGATGTTCAGGAATGAGGAAAGATACTGTAATAGCTGGCACTTATGGTGGCACTGATACATTCACGAGTCAGTGATCAGGTTGGGGCAGAGATTGAAAGGAAGAGCTTTAATAGTGCTTCCATGCTGCTTAGCCATTAGTTTGTGCATTTAAAGAATTGTGATAGTGGAATATGATACACTGATTTATTAACATGCATATACTGTATATCGTATTGATTCATGTATTTTCATATTTCCAGTTTTCATTACAGCTATGCAATCAGTAGACTACACTAGGATTGGTGCTCTGAACTGGACAGACATGATGGAGGAACCGACTGATCATCTCGCCGGACTCACTCTCGTAAAAAAGCTTGAAGCCGCTGTTGGAGCGACTGCTGTCTGTAGTGAAGAGCAGATACAGGAAGCTGCCGCTGCTGAACAGGAAGTGAGGAACCTGAGTGCCGTTCAGAGAGGCGATGAGTGGCGACAGCAGGTTCGGACCGTCGTGGATCTCCAGGAAGTCGTAATTGAGCTCGGTCTGGAACCTGCGAGGAACAAAAAATCATTTTATTTTATTGTACTTGGTATACACGGCATGATAA